>SJYO01031120.1:28815-58858 GCA_006410555.1 Capra ibex
AAAAAGAATTCATTTGAATCAGTTCTGATGAGATGGATGAAACTGGAGCCGATTATACAGAGTGAAGTAAGCCAGAAAGAAAAACACCAATACAGTATACTAACACATATATATGGAATTTAGGAAGATGGCAATGACGACCCTGTATGCAAGACAGGAAAAAAGACACAGATGTGTATAACGGACTTTTGGACTCAGAGGGAGAGGGAGAGGGTGGGATGATTTGGGAGAATGGCATTCTAACATGTATACTATCATGTAAGAATTGATTCGGCAGTCCATGTCTGACGCAGGATACAGCATGCTTGGGGCTGGTGCATGGGGATGACCCAGAGAGATGTTATGGGGAGGGAGGTGGGAGAGGGGTTCATGTTTGGGAACGCATGTAAGAATTAAAGATTTTAAAATTTAAAAAAATAAATAAATAAAACTCACTGAGAAAGTGAAAAAAAATAAAAAAAATAAAAAAAATAAACTTATATGTACTCAACCTTTACAGCCCAATTCAAGCAACAGTACTTCTTATGTGAAATCTCAGAGGATAATATTGCTAACATTTAATTATAAATATTCTTGAATCTGGTCCCCTCTTAAGATGGTTTGACAAGAATATTTGCTACTGAGGGCCATCTTATATTTATGTTCATTCAAACTGTTTCCTACGAGGCATGAAGAGATTCCTTTTAGTCCACAAACCAAAGCATGGTCAGGTTCCCTTCTTTTCATTTAGCAAATATCTCCTTCACAACACAAGACCCGGAGATGGGCTATGGCAAATATGATGGTGTGAGCTGGGAAAGAGCAACCTTCTCCAGTGGGTAACTATTCTGTCTTGGTTTTACATCCT
Organism: Capra ibex; assembly: GCA_006410555.1. Lineage (NCBI taxonomy): Eukaryota > Metazoa > Chordata > Mammalia > Artiodactyla > Bovidae > Capra > Capra ibex. The sequence goes on from SJYO01031120.1 coordinate 29,663, forward strand.
TCTGTGTAAACTGCGGCAGGGGGCTCCTGATCTGCATGAAGACCAGGAAACTTTTAAAGCATCCCCAAGTGCTGCTCCAGACCCATTGCTCTTTTAGGGTGGGAGTGGAGCCTTCACCAACATAGCATTCCTAGATTTGTCTTCATTTGGAGTTCAAATCCAACATGCCTGAAAAGGAAAAGTTATCCCAATGATGTGCATTTCCAAGAGCTTTGTTAACTCATGGGATTTTCCTTTTCCATTACATCCTAAACCTGCTTCTCTTTTTGTTTCTATACATAAAGTAATTCAGATTCAGATTTACTTTTGACTTTAAAGAAGTTTTGAGAGGTCTACCATTTATATAACTGCATGGCAACAGTTCAAAGACATTAAAGATCCTATAGTGAGTTAGAAGGTGGCCCCCAAAATATACATTCACATCCTAATCCATGTGAACTTATTTAACACAGAAACTTTACAAATGTAATTGAGAAAAGGGTATCAAAATCCAATCATACTGGATTGCCTTGGTGGGGCCTCAATCCAGTGACAAGTGTCCTTTTATGAGACACACAGGTGAGAAGGCCTTGTGAGGTCTTCTCGATGGAGGAGGAGGCTGGAGGTATACAGTCACTAGCAAAGGAGGACCTGGAGCCACCAGGAGCCAGAAGAGGCAAGGAAAGATTCTCTCCTCATTTGGAAGGAGTCTGTTCCTGCTGACACCTTGTTGTCAGACTTCTGACCTCCAGATTGTAGGGAACCAATTCTTGCTTTTTGGAGCCATCACATTTGTGATAATTTGTAATGGCAGAACAAGGGCTACTGGGGCTCAGACAGTTTTCCAAAGGTGACATTTTTAAACAGCTAAAAGCAACTCCTGATTGTTTACATTCGTGGAAGGGCATTTTTAGATTAAATTAAAGAGTAATTAATTAAGTTACTCTTTGGGACATTTGCATTCGAATTCTCACACAAGTAAACATACACATTTATTCATCATTCAACAAATGTTTGAGCAACCACTATTTACCAAGTATTACTGGATCAGCAATTTTTGATCCAGTCACAGAGGGGCAGCATCTGCAAACATAGACACTCGCTGGGGAAGATGGGTGGGTAATAAGGTAGTAAGTCTGACTTGCTGTCTCAGATTGGAGTCACTCCTTTCTATTTTCTTTCCTAAAGGCAGTATAGACTACATTTCTATGGGTCTGGAAGAAGCTGATACAAGGGAAAGCCTTTTAGGAGCAGGCAGATTCAGCAACTCTTTCTGAAGAGGAAGAAAAGGGAGATGCTACTGTTAGCACCAGTGTTGATCTTATGGATACAAATATCAGGTGAGTTTGATTCCTCCCAGAAAATTCAGCACAGAGGAATCTTATCTGCAGGCAACTGTAGGAGTGGGATTTTCTGACTGAGAGCCAGATGTTGAGAAAAACATAACAACTAAAATGTGGGAGGGAGACAGAGGGAGTTGGGGAGGGAGATGTGGAAAGAAGGAGAAAATACACAAGAAGAATGAAAGAGACCGTTACAGCTGAGAGAATAAACATCTAATCAGACTTTCTCTGTTCCTTCTCATTGCTTTTCTGAACAGAAATGAATGGACAACAGATAAAGCATTTTCCTGAATTCTTGCTTCTGCAAGAAGGAGAGAACTTCACCACATACTGCAATTCCTCAAGCACATTTTACAGCTTACAGTGGTATAAGCAGAGCCCTGGGGGAAGTCCTGTCTTCTTGATGATATTAACTAAGCCTGGAGAAGCGAAGACGGAGCAGAGACTGACAGGTCGGTTTGGAGAGTCCAGACAGCACAGCTCCCTGCACCTCGCGGCTGCCCAGCTCTCAGATGCAGGAACCTACTTCTGTGCAGGGCACAGTGCTCTGGAAGCACCTGCTGTCTGTCCCCAAACCTCACTGTGGGCTCCAGCGGTCTCTCCTCATCTCTCCTCAGGGGCCAGAGAAAGGTGAAGTCATGATGTCTATGAAGAAATTGAATTTTAATTAAAAAAAATCCCCAGATTCAGTATCACTGAAAAATTCTGTCAAACGTTGAAGAGGAATTAGCATGAATTATACACAGTTTCTTGCAGACAATAGAAAGAAAATAATTCTTCACTCATTTTATGAGGCTAATATTACCCTGATGCCAAAATCAGACAAAGACCATAAAGAACAGAAAACTACAGGGAAATATCTTTTATCTAGAAGATAGACACAAATTTCTGAAAATATTTTACCAAGTAAAATTCATTGATATGTAAAATGAGTAATATACCAAGCACATATGTAATTTCTTTCAAGGGTGCAAGACACATTAATATTGAAAATCAATGGATAGAATTCACATTAGCAGGGTAGAAAAGAAGAATCATATCATCATATTAATCTAGTCAGAAAAAATTATTTGCAAAAATTCAGTAGTCAATTATGATGAAAACTCTGAGAATCACAAGAATAGTGGGGAATTTCCTCAATAGCTAATGGTATTCTCACTAGTAAAAGACTATAATTTTCTCTAAGAAAGAGAAAAAAACAGAGTGTCCATTCTTGTCACTCGGTACAGTGCTAGATGTTGGAGAAAGTGCAATAAAGAAAGTAGATGTAACGATCTTATAGAGTTGAAAGAAGAAGTAAAACTGTCACTATTTGCTGGTAACATGATTATCTATGTAGGAAATACGAAGAATATGCCCCTAAGTTTATATTAGGGAAATCAAAATTAAAACCACAAAGAGATACCATTTGACATACATCATAAGGGCTAAAATTAAAAATACTGACAATATCAAGTTCTGGCAAGGATGCAGAGAAGTTGGATCACTCATGCATTGCTGGTGGGTGAATGGCCCAGTCATTCTAGAAAACAGTCCAAGGATTTCAAATACACTTAAATAATCACTTGCTGAATTCTTAATACTGGAAATCAACCAGTGATCTTCACTGAATGAACAGATAAATATCCTGTAGTACATTCACACAATGAAATATTATTTATACATCTTTTTCAACTTCAAGAGGGTTATTTTGCAACAAATCATTTTAAGTTGAAACAATAGGAAATCAAAAGTTCATTTAATATGGAAAGGAAATCTAAAAAAGAGTAGAGATAAATATATATATATACGTAAAATGGATTCACTTTGCTGCACTGTAGGAACTAACATTTTACTCCAATAAAAATCAATTAAAATTAAAAAAAAGAAAATCCACCTAATATATTTAACCTAGCTTCCCTTAAATGTGACCAATACTTGCATTAGCCTACAATGGGGAAAAAATCATCTCACACAGTNTCATTTAATATGGAAAGAAAATCTAAAAAAGAGTAGAGATAAATATATATAAGTAAAATGGATTCACTTTGCTGCACTGTAGGAACTAACATTTTACTCCAATAAAAATCAATTAAAATTAAAAAAAAAAGAAAATCCACCTAATATATTTAACCTAGCTTCCCTTAAATGTGACCAATACTTGCATTAGCCTACAGTGGGGAAAAAATCATCTCACACAGTCTATTTTATACTAAAATAATGAAAATCTTATTCTATGTATTGAATACCATCCTGAAAGTGAAAATCAGGATGGTTATATGAGTATAAAATGGCTGTAAATGTGTTAGTTGTTTACACTCATGATTTTGAGGCTGGCCAGGAGCTCAGCTCATTCTTGCTGCCCAGAATCACCAGGAAACATAATACTGCATGTTGCTAGCCCAGGAAAAGACAAAATTTCAATATTCCAAGTATGGTTTCTACTGAAAGCATATCATTCTCTCACTACTGTAAAGTCAAAAATTCTAAATTGAATTATCATAAGTTGGGGACAGTCAGTAGTGATTAAAAGGAATAGACTATTGATATATGCAGTAGTCTAGATGGGTCTCATGATGTTATGCTGAGTAAAAAAATCAATCTCAGAGGCTACATGGTATATGATTACACTTATTGGATTATTATGACTGTATATGTAGTGTGATTCTACTTTTACAACATTCTCAACAGGACAAAATATAAAGATGAAAGGAGGTCAGTAGTGACCTGGATTATAAAGAATTGCAGGCCTTGGGAGGGTGTACAAAGAGGGTTTCTTTAGAGAGACGAAACAACTCTATGTCATGATTTTAATGGTGGTAACAAGAGCCTACACATGTGATAAAGTTTCACAGAGCTAAGCATCAAAACCAGGGTGCATATTAAACTGAGGTATCAGATCGCAATCTATATTTTAATAAAATTTTGGCAATATAAATTTCCTGGCATGTATATGTAATTATATTAGCATATATATTTTAGAATATCAAGCTGCTCTTCAGGCTGCTGCAAGCCTTTGTGGTCTCTTCTGCTTAGTTACAAATAATTGGAAACCAGGACATCAGCAGATTTCAGGGATTTTCAAGGATTGCAGTGGTGGGGGTGGTCTGCAAAGTAAGTTCTTTAGGGCGATGGAATGATTCTGTATCTTAATTTTAGTGGTAGTAACAAGAACCTACAAATGGGATAAATTTCACAGCTACACATAAAAAGGTGGATATAAAAACATGTGATATATATAATAAAATGATACATATAATATAGGTATTATCTTGCTGTTCCCCAGACTGCTCTGGGCATTTGCGGTCTCCCTTGGTTCCTTGTAAATAATTAGAAACAAAGACATCAGCTTCTTGTCATTCAGAGTTGAAACAGGACAGAAGAGTAGATGGTTCAACTACATATAAACTCTCCTCCTTGCATCACTCATTTATGAGTTCTTTTGACCTTAAATTTTAAGAACTGGCACTGTTTTGGAGACTGTGTCTATACTTCCTTTTCTACTTGCTTATTTGCTTTTGGTTCTTTTAAATTAATTCATTTATTAAGATGATGAAACTAAGTGGAAGATTGAGAGATACAGACTTCATGATCATGCACAGTACACAAAACTTCAATCATCAGCTTCTGTGATATTGACATATACTAAGTGTTTGAAGGACTGGAAAAGGTCAGTTTCATTCAGTCCCAAGAAGGGCAATGCTAAAGACTGTTCAAACTATTATGCAATTGCGCTCATTTCGTATGTAAGTAAGATTATGCTTAAAATTTTAAGCTAGCTTTCAGCAGTGTGTGAACCAAGAACTTCCAGATGTACAGGTTGGATTTCAAAGAGGCAGAGGAACCAGAGATCAAGTTGCTAACATTCAGTGGATCATGGAGAAAGCAAAGGAATTCCAGGAAAGCATCTACTTCTACTTCATTGACTATGCTGAAAACTTTGTGTGGATAACAACAAACTGGGGAACATTCTTAAAGTGATGGAAATACCAGCCCACATCGCTTGTCTCTTGAGAAACCTGGATGCAGGTCAAGAAGCATTAGAACTGGACATGGAATAATGGACTGGTTCCAAATTGGAAAAGCAGTCTTTCAAGGCTGTATATTGTCAGCCTGCTTATTTAACTCATATGCTGAGTACAACATGTGAAATGCTGGGCTGGATGAATCACAAGCTGGAATCAAGACTGCTGGGAGAAATATCAAAAACCTCAGATACACAGAAGATACCACTCTAATGGGAGAAAATGAACAGGAACTGAAAGGGCTTTTTGATGAGTGTGAAAGAGGAGAGTGAAAAAGCTGCCTTGAAACTCAACATTCAAAAGTCTAAGATCATGGCATCTGGTGCCATCACTTCATGGCAAATAGAAGGGGAAAAAGTAAAAGCAGTGACAGATTTTATTTTCTTGGGCTCCAAAATCCATATGGACAGTGGCTGCAGCCATGAAATTGAAAGATGCTTGCCCCATGAAAGAAAAGATATGACAAGCAGGTGGTCTAGGTCACTTCAGTCGTTGTCGGCTCTGCACCCCTATGAACCGTAGCCCTCCAGGATCCTCTGTCCATGAGATTTCCCAGGCAATAATACTGGAGTGGGTTGCCATGCCCTCCTCCAGGAGATCTTCCTGACCCAGGGATTGAACCCACATCTCTTATGTCTCCTGAATTTGCAGGCAAGTTCTTAACCACTAGAGCCACCTAGGAAGCTTAAGATGGCATATTAAAAAGCAGACAGATCACTTCGCTGACAAAGGTCTGTATAGTCAAAGCTCTAGGTTTTCCAATAGTCATGTGTGGTGTAAGAGTTGGACTATAAATAAGGCTGAAATATGAAGAATTGATGCTTTTGAAGTGTGGTGCTGGAGAAGACTCTTGAGAATCCCTTGGACTGCAAGGAAGACAAACTAGTCAATCCTAATAGGAATCAACTGTGAATATTCACTGGAAGGAGTGATGCTGAAGCTAAAACTCCAATATTTTGACCACCTAATATGGAGAGCCAATTCATTGGAAAAGACCTTGATGATGGGAAAGATTGAAGGCAAAAGAAGAAGGGAGAAGCAGAGGATGGGATGATTGGATAGCATCATTGAATCAATGAACATTAATTAGAGCACCTTTGGGAGATATTGAAGCACAGTGTAGCCTGGTGTGCTGCAGTCCATGGGGTCACAAAGAATTGGACACAACTTAGCAACTGAACAACAACAACAAAGTGTTTGAAACATGTAGATATCAACTTCTGTAGGAGAGCATTACAGCATTATGTCACAGAAAGATCTGGCATACTTATCTTGAATTTATTTTACAAACACAAAATAATGAACCACTAACAAGTGAGACTGACACTTTAGACCAATGACAGAAAATGTGACATCAGGACAATTCTAGGATACATGATCTAATAAATACAACTCTACTTGTGGAGGGGACAGGACTGAATATTCTGATCTTCCTCAAAGTCTAATAAATGAGACTTAATTTCAAATTTCAAAAGAATATTTTATCCTTGTTACAATTTCATTCAAAATTTAAAACTAAATAGACTCTGAAAGTCAGATGGAATGATTTTTTGTCATTTATGGTGAAGTAACTTCATTTATTGAAAAACCTAAATAGAGTCATAGAACTCAAAGACAAAGAGATACAATAATTATTTTGAGTAAAATTTCCATTCACCAAGAAGCCTAAGATCTGCAAGTTTTCTTACAGAGTTATTAGATTTTGGATGGGAAAAGTAAGTGTAGGCTAAATAAATAACCAGTTAATAGATAACAGAACATTTCATAGGCTATAGTAAACTATATTTTAAATCAGCTGGAAAAACCATTTTGCTTAATAATGATTGGTGTATGTCAACTTGCTTAATATTCAGTTCCCCTCAGTCAAATTTTAATACCGATTTTTTTTTTTTTGATGCCTTCTTTCAGGATCTGCCTAATTTAATGACCAGGGAAAGACAAGCCTACAAAGTAAAGGTTTGTGGTGAGCCAGACTTTTTCCCATGTGTGCAAAGACCACGTGGTCTATGAACATGACAACCCCCACTTCCTGTTGCGGGGAGTCACACGGGTACCAGGTAGTGTGTGTATGTGCCGCCAGGCACTCAAAGACACTGAACTCTCAGCTTGAGTCAGAACTGAGCACATTTGTTCAGGGAAATCCATGCCTCATGTCGCTCTCCAGTCTGCTCTGGGTGTTCCTGGCCTTCACCTTCTCTGGTAGGGATGCTTTTGAATGTGGGTGCGAGTGTTCAGGGTGAAAGGCCTGCACACAGGCACGTGGAGCTTCACAGGGACTTGGGGAGGAAAGGAGGACTGGAGAAAAGCAAGCATCTTAGGATTTAATTTTTTGGTCTTTGAGTTCTAAATAACTCCTACACTATTTTATTCACTGCTTCATCTTTGTTTTCTGATTTTTTTCCCACAGGATCTGGTGTGGCCCAGAAAGTTACTCAAGACCAGCCAGATGTATCCAGCCAAGTGGGGCAGTCAGTCACCCTGAATTGTCGGTATGAAACAAGCTGGAGCTATTACTACCTTGTTTGGTACAAGCAACTTCCCAGTGGACAGATGACTTACCTTATTCAACAGTATTCAGAAAACAGCAACACAAGGAATGGCCGCTACTCTAAACTTCCAGAAAGCAGATAAATCCATCAGCCTCATCATTTCATCCTTACAGCTGGAAGATTCTGCAAAGTATTTCTGTGCTCTTTGTGACTCACAGTGCTTGAAGTAATGGGAAAAGCTGTACAAAAACCCAGAGCTTGATAAGAGAGAGCCTCCCTGCTGTAGGACCCCAGCTGAAATGCACACAGACCCCAGACAAGAAGTGATAGTCCTGTGGTTGTTTAAGTTGTGGTCTGGATCAGAAGATTTAATTCTAGATAAAGGCTCCTTCTATGTCATTGGAAACAGGTGTCCAGAGTAACTTTCTACTAATACGTTCACCTCTTGAATTCTTTTTTCTCCATATAATATACTGAATTGCTTTTCTTTTTCTTTTTTTAGTTTATTTATAAGTAAACCATACAGAACATGTGTAAAGTTGTCTAGATTTGAAAACTTGTCCCATAATACTTTAAACAGGCAGATTTACTTCATCACAAACCTGGGTTTAGTTGTGTGGAGTCACCATCAAAACCATGTCCTTAGTCATTTCCTCTTAGACTTTGTGTCAGGGCACAATCAGAAAAGCAGAACCACGGGTGATGTGGAATAAGAGATAAGCTATAAGGACTAAATCTCAGGCAATGGCTAGAGCTGGTGGACAAGTCTGTACAAAGCTGTTGTTTTTATATCTGATGTTGAGCCTGAATTCACTTTAAGTGAGCTTAGAGTAACATTTGTAAAGGAAATTTTGGTGAGGAAGAAAACACGGACAAACTGTGACATATAAAGTCATACTTGAACTATGAGGATACTTGGAACCCACAAAGACTTGTCTGTCTCACCTCCTTCAGTCTCACAATACTGAATGACCTTGAAGAGAAGTGGCTGTCATTTGCCATTATGCTCCATGCACACTTGGCCCAAGACAAAGAAGATGAGGACTTCTAACAGGAAGTGGAGGAGTTGTGAGTCAACAATAAGATGAGCTAGTTCAGCAGCAGCAATGTGCAGAAAAAGCATTTGCCAAAATCCAGTAGTCTACCATGGTGAAAACTCTAAGAAACACAGGAATAATGGAAAATTTCCTCAACAGGTCTTAGTATGTTTACTGGTAAAAGACTATATTTTTCCCTAAGGAAGGGAACAAAGGGAGAATATCCACTTTAATCACTCTCCTTCAGCACAGTGCTGGACATTGTAGACAGTGCAGTAAAGCAAGTAAATATATAAACAACCTTTTAAGCCAGAAAGACAGTCAAATTACCACTATTTTCTATCTATGTAGAAAATCCCAAAGAATATACCTTCCAAAACTCCTAAAACTAGTAAGTGGGTTCAGAAGGTCTCAGGATATACAAGGTAAACACAAAATCAAATGCATTTCTATATACTAGAAATAAACATGTGGATGTCTAAATTGATAATATAATACTGTTTACAATGGCTCAAGAAAGACCCTAAATCCTTAGACATAAATCTAGGAAACAAGAAATTAAGGAAACAATTCCATTCATCATTGCAATGAAAAGAATAAAATACTCAGGAATATATCTACCTAAAGAAACTAAAGACCTATATATAGAAAACTATAAAACACTAATGAAAGAAATCAAAGAGGACACTAATAGATGGAGAAATATACCATGTTCATGGATCAGAAGAATCAATATAGTGAAAATGAGTATACTACCCAAAGCAATTTACAAATTCAATGCAATCCCTATCAAACTACCAGCGATATTTTTCACAGAACTAGAACAAATAATTTCAAGATTTGTATGGAAATACAAAAAACCTCGAATAGCCAAAGCAATCTTGAGAAAGAAGAACGGAACTGGAGGAAACAACTTGCCTGACTTCAGGCTCTACTACAAAGCCACAGTCATCAAGACAGCATGGTACTGGCACAAAGACAGAAATGTAGACCAATGGAACAAAATAGAAAGCCCAGAGATAAATCCACACACATATGGACACCTTATCTTTGACAAAGGAGGCAAGAATATACAATGGAGTAAAGACAATCTCTTTAACAAGTGGTGCTGGGAAAACTGGTCAACCACTTGTAAAAGAATGAAACTAGATCACTTTCTAACACCGTACACAAAAATAAACTCAAAATGGATTAAAGATCTAAATGTAAGATCAGAAACTATAAAACTCCTAGAGGAGAACATAGGCAAAACACTCTCAGACATAAATCACAGCAGGATCCTCTATGATCCACCTCCCAGAATTCTGGAAATAAAAGCAAAAATAAACAAATGGGATCTAATTAAAATTAAAAGCTTCTGCACAACAAAGGAAAATATAAGCAAGGTGAAAAGACAGCCTTCTGAATGGGAGAAAATAATAGCAAATGAAGCAACTGACAAACAACTAATCTCAAAAATATACAAGCAACTTATGCAGCTCAATTCCAGAAAAATAAACGACCCAATCAAAAAATGGGCCAAAGAACTAAATAGACATTTCTCCAAAGAAGACATACGGATGGCTAACAAACACATGAAAAGATGCTCAACATCACTCATTATTAGAGAAATGCAAATCAAAACCACAATGAGGTACCACTTCACACCAGTCAGAATGGCTGCGATCCAAAAATCTGCAAGCAATAAATGCTGGAGAGGGTGTGGAGAAAAGGGAACCCTCCTACACTGTTGGTGGGAATGCAAACTAGTACAGCCACTATGGAGAACAGTGTGGAGATTCCTTAAAAAATTGCAAATAGAACTACCTTATGACCCAGCAATCCCACTGCTGGGCATACACACCGAGGAAACCAGAATTGAAAGAGACACATGTACCCCAATGTTCATCGCAGCACTGTTTATAATAGCCAGGACATGGAAACAACCTAGATGTCCATCAGCAGATGAATGGATAAGAAAGCTGTGGTACATATACACAATGGAGTATTACTCAGCCATTAAAAAGAATACATTTGAATCAGTTCTGTTGAGATGGATGAAACTGGAGCCGATTATACAGAGTGAAGTAAGCCAGAAAGAAAAACACCAATACAGTATACTAACACATATATATGGAATTTAGGAAGATGGCAATGATGACCCTGTATGCAAGACAGCAAAAAAGACACAGATGTGTATAGTGGACTTTTGGGCTCAGAGGGAGAGGGAGAGGGTGGGATGATTTGGGAGAATGTCATTGAAACATGTATACTATCATGTAAGAATCTAATCACCAGTCTATGTCCGATGCAGGATACAGCATGCTTGGGGCTGGTGCACGGGGATGACCCAGAGGGATGTTGTGGGGAGGAAAGTGGGAGGGGGGTTCATGTTTGGGATCGCACGTACACCTGTGTTGGATTCATGTCAATGTATGGCAAAACCAATACAGTATTGTAAAGTAAAATAAAGTAAAAATTTAAAAAAATAAAAAAAAAGAAAGCTACAAGATACTGGTACTTCCAAAAAATACAAATAGCCAATTATTCTAGCTATTTTCCTAGAAAGACCAACTTTCCCACCATGGAGCTGCATAGGCATCTTTAAAAGTGAAAGTGAATGTCACTTAGTCGTGTCCAGCTCATTGCAACCCATGGACTATACAGTCCATTGAATTTTCCAGGCCAGAATACTGGAGTGGGTAGCCTTTCCCTTCTCCAGGAGATCTTCCCAACCCAGGGATTGAACCCAGGTCTCCCACATTGCAGGTGGATTCTTTACCAGCTAAGCCACAAGGGAAGCCCCATGGAGCTGCATAGGCACTTTTAGAGGAAAAAAAATTGACGACACATGCATTATGACCTCTTCTTGGACTTGATTCTGTTTATTGACTTCATTTTATCCTCATACCAACAGATCATTCTATCTTAATTACTGGGGCTTCATACACATTTTGAAATCTGGAAATCCAAGAGATGTTTTCTTTGTCTTATTCAAACTTATTATAGGGTTTTGCACTTCCACACGAGTTATACAATAGCTTCTACCAGAAGAGATTGAGATAATTTGCTTGGGATTGTGTTAAATTTATGAATTGATTTGGGACAATTGACATCTTAACATACGGAGTTTTTGGATCCATAGCCTCTTTATTTGTGTCCTCTCTAATTTCCTTCGTTAATGTTGAGATTGTTGCAGAGGACATGCATTGCTGCTGTTGTTTAGTCTCTGTCGTGTCCAGCTCTTTGCGACCCCATGGACTGTAGCCCGCCAGGCTCCTCTAAAGATGGGACTTTACAGGCAAGAATACTGGAGTGGGTTGCCATTCCCATCTCTAGGGGATCTTCCAAACTGAGGGGTATTTTCTACATGTACAAACGTGTGATGTGTAAATAAAAATAATCCACCTGGTTGGCAGGCAGACTCTACCACTGAGCCACCTGGGAAGCAAGGCTACTTGCTATAGATATAACAATTTTATCTTTTATTTCATATAACTTTTTAACCTTTATTTGACCTAAATACCCAGCATCAAATCCAGGGCTAGTGTTAACTGGGTTAAGAAAAATGTCAATACAGGGAATTAATTATGCTCTAAAATGGCCAGAACAGAGCTAGATATCTGTCAATATAAGAACAGATTTCAATTCAACAGCCAAATAGACGGTACCAACCTCTTGTTTGGGGTTTTGAAAACACTATTTCATTGAGCAGCCTTAGGAAATGGTCTTTCCTGACATCAGTGTCTGTAGGTGGCAAGGACTGGTCACCACTGAGTACCAAGCCATAATTTATGTTAGTTGCACCAGACCTCAGAAGTGAGGACATTTCTCATCGCCCTAAAATGATCTGTGATTTTTTTCTCCAAATCAAAACTATTCTAGAGTTACTGAAGAGGGATCAAGAAGAGGGCTTGCCTACCTTATATTAAATTAGTTTCCAAGCATTTGATAAATGACATTTTAATTGCATTTTCTACTGCTTTTGCTAGAATGTAGAAATAAAATTGATTTTTGTGTTTGGTGACTATCAATGCACTAATATGCTCTAGTTCTTACAATTTGTTTAGAGGTACTTTGTATTTTCTACATGTATAAACTTATGATCTATAAATTAAAATAGTTTTGCTTCTCCTTTTCAAATTTAATACATCTTATTTCCTTTCCTGGTTTGATCCCATGCCCTCCATTAGGACAGTGAATAGAAGTAGTGATAGTCTACCTGTCTTGTTTGTGATCCTATATGGAATAACATTGACTTTGATATTTTCAATGATACCCTTTATTAGATTTGGGAATTTCTCTTTTATTTTTGGATTGTTGGCAATATTCATCATACTTACTCCCATAATTCCCATCATACATATATACAAAAGAGATGTTAGCCTTTCAGCAAATTCTCTTGATTATTTGAAAGTAAATTAAGTACATAATTTTGGTTTTCATCAAGCAAAGGAAGATAACCTCACCTCATATGGTCAAGATATAATCTTCTAAAATTAAAATTCCTGAAAAGATGCAATAAGCTAGAAAACTTATTTTTAGATTCTCCATATATTTTTGGTTTTCATTATTATTTAAAATGACACTTTGAAGTGTTTTGTGCAATCTTTTAAAAAATAAAGTCAAAGAAACCAACGTTCATGCTAGTTTTCTTCTGCCTTTTGCTAATATAACAAAATAATATATTCTTACATAGTTTAAATGAATTCATTTTCATTTGTCCCTATGTTTTCAGTAGTAGTGGGTGTTGACTTGTGTGTGTATGTGATCTGCCAAAGAGAGACTCCTAAAGAATAGTGATTATTGTTAAATGAATGAAGTGTGATTACCATGATATTTATTTCCATGTCATTTGTTTAATTTTCCTCCATCCTAGAGTTGGGATGTTTGTTATCTGTTCTTGAGTTTTGTCCACAAATATAAACCTCTATTTATCCTGTTGGAGTCTTTTGTTTACCTTGACTTCCATAGGATTGAAAGATTGCTTCTCAGCTTAACTTCTTTCACTAAGTCAATGAATAACAACTCATCTACGCATTCAGAAAATAGATAACTCTTGAGTGCTTTATATATAGCAACCTCTGTTTATAAACACTGAATAACCTTAAAATGTGAGAAGGTTAAAGACAAAAAGAAAACTACAAAGAAGCCGACAACTGAGGATCATAATGGGGATATGACAAAACAAAGGAGCCAAAAATAATTAAAATCCTCTGTGGAGCGTATAGACTAAGAAAGCACAGCTGAGTACAGAGGTAGTAAAACTATGATGTGTGTGTGTTCTCAGTCGTGTCCAGCTCTTGGGACACCATGGACTGTAGCCCACCAGGCTCCTCTGCCCATAGATATATCCAGGCAAGAATACTGGAGTGGGTAGCCATTTCCTTTACCAGAGGATATTCCTGATCCAGGGATCGACTCCCATTGCCTACATTGCAGGTGGGTTCTTTACTGGCTGAGACACCAGGGACATTTACCTTTCAATCTGAGGAAATTTTCAAAAGGTTGATTTCTGGTGGGAGTTTAGCTCTGCAGATTGTTAATTTAGTCACAAGAGGGAGCTGCTTTATTTGGAAACAGTGGTCCTTTCTGGCTATAAAGGAAAGGAAACATGTTTTCCATTGATGTTCCACAGAAAAGTGAAGAAAAATGACAGATTTTCATTGTCTTTAGATAAACTGATTTTATAATCCTTTGTTGAGTGCATGTGGTCAAGGATTCAGGGAATCATAGCCTTATAGCCTAAACCTCTTCCATGTACCTCCCTAAACACTGTTTTCCCATTTCCCACCCCTGGTTAGCTCTTCCCTTCCCTATTCCTTATGCTCTTTTCTCTTCACTCCTCTTTTTCTGCCAGGATCATCCACCTCTACCCTTCTCCACCCCACATAGTTTGCTTTCCCTTCTGTCTTTTCTCTCAGCGTCTGCATCCTTGGTGCAGAGCACCTACTAGGCACAGAGGGCATAAAGATTAAGCACAATTGTTCAAGGAGGATGAGGAGAATACCATCCTTGTCATCAGTTACTATATCAAGAACAGATGCACTGAGAAATGTCTGCCTCAGTTCAGTTCAGTTCAGTTGCTCAGTCGTGTCCGACTCTTTGTGACCCCATGAGTCGCAGCACACCAGGCCTCTCTGTCCATCACTAACTCCCGGAGTTCACTCAAACTCAAGTCCATCGAGTCAGTGATGCCATCCAGCCATCTCATCCTCTGTTGTCCCCTTTTCCTCCTGCTCCCAATCCCTCCCAGCATCAGAGTCTTTTTCAATGAGTCAGCTCTTCACATGAGGTGGCCAAACTACTGGATTTTCAGCTTGAGCATCAGTCCTTCCAAAGAACACCCAGGGCTGATCTCCTTTAGAATGGACTGGTTGGATCTCCTTGCAGTCCAAGGGACTCTCAAGAGTCTTCTCCAACACCACAGTTCAAAAGCATCAATTCTTCAGTGCTCAGCTTTCTTCATAGTCCAACTCTCCCATCCATACATGACTACTGGAAAAACCATAGGCTTGACTAGATGGACCTTTGTTGGCAAAGTAATGTCTCTGCTTTTCAATATGCTATCTAGGTTTGTCATATCTTTTCTTCCAAGGAGTAAGCATCTTTTAATTTCATGGCTACAATCACTATCTGCAGTGATTTTGGAGCCCCCCAAAATAAAGTCTGACACTGTTTCTACTCTTTCCCCATCTATTTGCCATGAAGTGATGGGACCAGATGCCATGATCTTCGTTTTCTGAATGTTGAGCTTTAAGCCAACTTTTTCACTCTCCTCTTGCACTTTCATCAAGAGGCTTTTTAGTTCCTCTTCACTTTCTGCCATAAGGGTGGTGTCATCTGCATATCTGAGGTTATTGATATTTCTCCCGGCAATCTTGGTTCCAGCTTGTGCTTCTTCTAGCCCAGCATTTCTCATAATGTACTCTGCATATAAATTAAATAAGCAGGGTGACAGTATACAGCCTTGACGACTGCCTAGATAGAGACAGATGCATGATTCCAAGGACCTTTTCAGGACTCTGAGCTCCAATGTCCAAGCTCAAGATGTTTACCTTTTTGTCTCAATGCTACTAATATTTTCTGTCCCTCAGAACAACTACAGCCTACTTTAAAATCTCACATACATTTACTAGAACATGGATGGGAATTTTCATCTCTTTACAATATAGAGCTCGGTAAAGCTTTCTGGGATTAAACAATGTTTTCCACAAGCTTCACGGAGCATCAGAAAATTTCTTTGAAGAAGAAATGATAGAACACAGGTTCTGGATAGACACACCATTGTGACTGGTGTTCCTTTTCCAGAGCCAGACTTTAAACTTGACAAAAATATCAGTCAGTACCCTGTGAGTTGGGGATGTCTTGCCTTCTTTGCGGGATGTGACTAAAACAGGGCAGGAAGACTTAGACAAGGAACTGCTTGATCATTGGCTGACAGATCCTGGCAACAACACACTGCAACAGACGCCTGCACTGGTTGTAAGTCTCTAACAGCAGCAGTTGCTTCTGTTCTCTGGAAACAAGCCCAGGAGCAGACTCAAGTGTGAGCTCTGAGCCCACAGTCCTGGTTTGTCCTTGAAATATGAGGCTGGTGATTGGAGTAACTGTTTTTCTGACCTTGGGTAAGTGTTCTGTGTCTACAAGTGTTGACTTTGAGGCCAAGGGACCATAAAGAGTCATTTGCTTTCTACTCTTCTTCCTGTGTTTTATTCAGCATTATAGCAATGGAATTGAGAACAGCTCATGCATTTGCTAGTGAATGCAAACTTTTACATGACAGGTTAATCCAAAGCCATGATCCTGGAAGAGACCTTAGCAGTAAGCAGGTTGGAAGAACTCTCTGGGGTTATTGAGCCAAGGACTCATGGGATAAAGCCTATAGAGTCTCAGATTCTTGCCGTGTGTCTTTGGTCTCTATATAATAAACACCAATAATATTTCTCAGGACATAGATAAAAACACTGGAGTAGGGGGTAGGTCCAGACAGTTTGGGGAGTGCTGTGCCCTTGATCCACAGAATGAGAGTGATTTGTTGTCAGGGGAAAGTTTTATTTTCTTGACCCTTTAGGGAATGTGTTTGATGCTAAGACCACCCAGCCCAGCTCCATGGATCATCCTGAAGGAGAGGATGTAAACCTGCATTGTAACCACTCTACCATCAGTGGAGATGACTATATACATTGGTATCGGCAAAATCCCAATCAGAGCCCACACTATGTCATTCGTGGCTTTCGAGACACAGTGAACAGCAGCATGGCCTCTCTGCACATAGCTTCAGACAGAAAGTCCAGCACCTTAGTCTTGCCCCAGGTCACTCTGAGAGACGCCGCTGTGTACTACTGCATCGTGAGAGAGGCACACTGGAACAGACGGGGCTGCACCTGTGCAGCATCTCTGGTGGGAAAATGGTGCTGGGGACAGAGTTGGGGGAGAAGTCACAAGAGCAAATCTAGAGTCATCTAGAAGGAGAGTCAGAAGAGCAGTAAGAGATGAGGAAAATGAAGGGATGGGAAGTGGAAGAAGATGGATAAAGAAAAGAAGAGAAAGAGGACAAGGAAGAAGTGCTCCATTGGTTGATGTAGCTATGAATGATAAGGAAACTAAGAATAATAATTTTAACACAGGAATAAAGTGAAGAAGTATTAATACTTTGTCCTGGCTCCTCCTGCTGTCAATAAAATGCTGGTTTCAGTGTGTTAAAGATGAAAAGATAAGGAAAACACAAATAATTCTCCTGTTCCAAAGGCTTCTTTCGTTTGGACCCAGGACAAATCCATACTCAGAAATGCTTATTATTACAGTTGTTTCACTTGCAGATTGATCTTACTCAGAGGAAAATTTGAAATGTTATTTTGTTACTACTCTAGAACACACATATTTATGATAAACAAAAATTTAAGGAAACAAAAACTAAGTGAACATTTATTTTTAATCTGGCTACAAGTTCTGCCTCTATAAAGAGTTTTCATCATTTTTTGTATTCTCTAAGCAGCACATAGATCCATCTCATCATAAACATCTCAGGCAGAGCAAAAGTGAAGGCTCATAGCTGTATCTCCCTCATTCCACCAAATGAAGGAGATTCCTCCCACTGCCCTTTTCTGACAGTTTAATGTATGTCATATCAGCCTGTTTATTTCAGTTACATATATTTTTTCCCAGTTCCCCAGGTGAAAGTTTTCCCTGATGAAAGGCTTTCCCTTGATGAAAATGAAAGAGGAGAGTGGAAAAGTTGGCTTAAAACTCATCATTCAAAAAACTAAGATCATGGCATCCAGTCCCATCACTTCTTGGCAAATAAATGGGGCAACAATGAAACAGTGAGAGACTTTATTTTGGGGGGCTCAAAAATCACTGCAAATGGTGACTGCAGTCATGAAATTAAAGGACGCTTGCTCCTTGGAAGAAAAGCTATGATAGACAGCATATTAAAAAGTAGTGACATTACTTTGGTGACAAAGGTCCATCTAGTCAAAGCTATGGTTTTTCCAATAGTCATGTATGGGTGTGAGAGTTGGACTATAAAGAAAGCTGAGTGCAGAAGAATTGATGCTTTTGAACTGTGATGTTGAAGAAGACTTTTGAGAGTCCCTTGGACTGCAAGGAAATCAAACCAGTCCATCCTAAAGGAAATCAGTCCTGAATATTCATTGGAAGGATTGATGCTGAAGCTGAAGCTCCAGTACTTTGGCCACCTGATGCAAAGAACTGACTCATTTGAAAAGACCCTGATGCTGGGAAAGATTGAAGGTAGGAGGAGAAGAAAATGGCAGAGGATGAGATGGTTGGATGGCATCACTAACTCAATGGACATGAGTTTGAGCAAGCTCTGGAAGTTGGTGATGGACAGGGAAGCCTGACCTGCTGCAGTCCATGGGGTTGCAAAAAGTCGGACACGACTCAGCCACTGAACTGAATTGAACCCCAGGTGGTGCAGTGATAGAGAATCTGCCTGCCAATGCAGTAGACACAACAGAGGCAGTTTCAATTCCTGGGTCAGGAAGATCCCTGGAGTAGGAAATGGCAACCCACTCCAGCATACTTGCCTGAGAAATTTCATGGACAGAAGAGCCTAAGCGGCTGACCTAGTGGGTTGCAAAGAGTTGGACACAATTGAACACACATGCACATATCTTTGCACATTACTGTATGCAACCGCACACACATTTATACACATACATACATATGTACACACACACAGATCAAATGATTTGCCATTAAATTGAATTTTTTACACTGTGCTTTTTAATTTTCATTTAATAATGTCCTGGAGCTCTTTCTACAGTTGAAACAAAGTAGAGTGGCCCACTACATTCTTTCTGATGCTTATTTAGTACTTTGAAACATTTTATCATTAAATTAATTAATAATTAATTTTTAACTCATTAATGAATAATTGTTTCTTGTTCTTTGCCATCATAAAGAATGTTGTCTTACACATCTTTGTAGAATCACTTTGGCATGTACATGAAAAATTTAATTAGATATATGAATTAGATACTAGAAAATTTGATTAGATGTTTAATAAAGGGCACATTTAAAATTTTTGGAGAAGTGGCATTTTGCCCTCTATATGCTGTAAACAGTCATACTTCAACAGAGTAAGAAGACATAGCTTGCATCCTCCAAAAATAGGAAATTACCTGTATTTTTTATTTTAACAATCCAAATATACTTTATCTATACACAATGTGCATGTATGCTAAGTCGTTTCACTCATGTCTGACTCTTTGTGACCCTCTGGACTGTATCCTGACTGTCTCCTCTGTCCATGGGATTCTAGGCAAGAATACTGAAGTGGGTTGCCTTGCCCTACTCCAGGGGATCTTCCCAACCCTGGAATTAAATCCGTGTCTTTTATATCTCTTGCACTGGCAGGCAGGTTCTTTACCACTAGTACCACCTGGGAAGCCCCAATATAAGAAGAGGCTTTTTATTAATCAAATTGATTCACTACTTTAGGATTGACAAGCACTGTGCTTCCTTGGGCACATTGCTGAATCATCATATGCATTTTTTTACATTTTCATTGACTTATAGTTGTGAAAACACGTTGACTCTGAGTATCAACTGATGTCTAAGTGAATATTTCTTTGTTATTCTTTTTTGCAAAGTTAGGAGAATTCCTTGCATCTTTCCAGGGGACTCTATCTAGCTACATGCGATCATAATCTTTCAAACTATCTGGTGTCAATCAACTTATGACAAACACCATAATTAAAAATTGTAATAAAACAAGCAGAAATTTATGCTATTTATCACAATCTATGAAGAATGTCAGAGATAAAGGGAAGTTTTTATTGGAATGAACTGAAGTTCACAGGAAGAGCCTAACAAAATAGCTGGGGACCGATTTCACATTTAATAATGATAGGAATGGGGAATAGAAAAAGGAAGGAAGGAAAAGAGAGAGGGTGGCAAGAAGGAAAGAAAAAAGGAAAATAGGAAGGAAAAATTTAATGAGCCCATGAATGAATAAGGATTTTGGAATACATTCTTGTCTTCATTATGAGATCCCATGTGATGTCCTTTGAGTCTTTCTTCTATTTTTATAGAAGATCTAACTCATGCCCTCTATATTTTATTTCATCCCTAGCAATTATCAGTAAACTGTTCAGCCAAGAATATTTCTTTATTCAATAAATGTTTATTGAGCAGCTACTATTCGTCAGGTACTATGTTGATTACTGAGAACACTTCAATAAATAAAACAGACAGAAAGATATGTTTTAGGAAAAGCAAAGTGAGGAAATAAGCAAGTGAGCTCTAAAGCTGTGAAGAGGAGTGCCGGGGTCCAGCCCTGGTGGATCCAGGGTAATTTGAAGGGGAGACGGAATCAGCATCCTAGGAAAAAACTTATTTAATTACAGATATAAAGAGAGATTAGAAAAGAATAGTGCAGTAGGAAAATTAGTGGAGAAAAAGAGGCTGAATAACTTAGTTTATTTGGAATACCAATAAAACTGCAAGACAAGGAATTTGTACCACCTACGTAGGCCACAGGTGTCTTTCCATTCTCCCGAAGGAGAGGAGGCACTGGGCCTCCCCAGTCCCATCTTAGAACCTAGGCAAAATTAACAGGCTTGGTGAGTACCCACACTCCAGATGGGAATTCAGCCAGAAGAGGAAAGAAAGAACTACATGAGGGAATCATTCTTTCCAGAAACTGATCCATTTTCTTTATTTTCAGGTTTGCTTATATACTTTTTGTTACACATAGGGATGAATACAGAGTTATGAGGGGTCAGCAGACCTGATCGTTGTCAAAATCAGGTGTTTCATATAAAATTATACAAAGGTCTTAGGGGTTTTACATCATCTTCTGGCCATGAGGCCTGCTGACATTTTATGGCCCTTTCTGATAACGGTCAGTTAACCAGAAAACTTATTTTTTCCAGGGGTGATTTTTTCTTACACCAGGCGCCACCCTCCAAACAAAGTTGCATTCCTATAGGGTGAGGGTGTAGTGGGTTACAATCAAGAAAGGAATTTACTTAGCCTAAGGTTTAACATGATTAATCTTAAAGGTTAACACTTATTTTTCTTATATGCTAGTTATATTCATTATAAGGGCAGAGAATATGGAAATTTAGCAGCAAATATTGGCTCAACAAGTGAAAAACCCTTCACCAATATAATTTCTAATCAACCCACTGTACTATACTAATAATTTTGTAACTTCTCAAAAGAGTCTGTATTTAGAAAGCTTTAAAGCATCTCGTGCCTCTCACAGTTGGGAGGCTGTAAACAATCACATGTGGCCGGACGAACCTGCTCAGGCAGGCTAGAGAAACTTCAGCAGAGTTTGTAAGTTGAAACACTCTTGTCATGCCCAGGAATTTTTATTAACTAGAGCTGCAAGTTAACTCCTTCTCCAAGAGAGGTGGTGGGGGAACAGCCCCCCCATAAAATCAGAGGTATAGGTGAGAGCATAAAACAGACTCTGGTTTTGGGGGTAGATGCTCGGGAACAGGGGGTTTCCTGAGGCTCGATTCCACCTTTGCGTATCCCAAAGCCTCCTTCCTCATGACCTTTGCCATGGGCGAAGTTCCTCACGCTGGCTCTGGGCAGAGGAGGAAATGGAAAAGGTGACTGAAAGTGTCCTGAAGGGATATGCTGATCTTTGGAAAGTGCTAGAGCACCTCTCATTGTACTTTCCAAGACTTGAGTACAAGTAGTTGTTATCTCAGATTTTACTCACAGAATCAAAACAATTTCCAAAATATGATAAACATAGCCATTTACATTTCTATACACATCCTACACACCAAGACAAATTTCTCAGTCTTCTTGAATATCCAAGAATACAATGTGAACGATGCCACAGTGAGGATTCTAATGCTTCACAAACTGCATCTGTTAGGCACATCTGAGAGATTGATTCTAACTTAGAAGAATATCTAATTCATTCTATCAGAATTGCATGAAATGTGCAACATACTAAGTGATTTAAAATTGACTTGGCCCCAAAGTAGATAAGATGTACGAGGGTTATAAGAAACAAGTAACAAGTGTATACACACACGGCACATGGAGAAGACAATTTCCTGAACACAAAGAACACTTCTGAAAATAATCCATTAGGATAGCCAAAATTTACTGATTTATGACATCTTCTTAGAGACTTGAGCACAGTTGACTGGTTGTGGCCACATTCCCCTGTATTAGGACCTTTGAAAGCACATTTGCTTCTACCTCTGACTCCTTGCAGAGAGGAATGATTCACCAAGGAGTCTGTCCTGTTTAATTTTCTACACTGACCTAAATATCTCTTACCATACCACACTACTTTCTACTTTGCCCTCTAAATCCTAACTCTATTGAAAATAAAAATTCAGTAGCCCCTGAAAAATTCCTTCCACATATCCGAACTGAAACCTGACTGTTTGTAATAGAGCTCTTTCACTTGTGGTTACTTCTGGACCTCTCTCATCTAAAACACTTCAAATTTAGAGATGAGAACAGCATTCTTGTCACTACCACACCCCCCAAAAAACAGACTCTTGTCTTTGACACTTTGAGGCTTTGCCTTTTACCCCTACTTTCCCCTATTCCTTTTATCACTCTCATCTTTATAAACATCAGACACTCTTCTGTGGGAACCATGTTTTACTGTTTTCTCAGAAATGTCTCCTGGAACTGAATCTTACTGATTCTCTCTTCCTTGCTTGCTCTCCTCTGCCTTCAAGTTCGATGTTCTGGTTGACACGTCAGCATTGCAAGATGTTGTTCTGCATGATTAACAAACCCCTCTTTCTTCAAAGACCTTTCTTTACGACTCTCGTGTGATTTCCTGCAGACCTCCAGGAGGTAGCTTCCTTAACCCCAGAGTGCTGGCCTCTGTCTTGCTTTACTGCTCTTAGTTAAAGACTACATGATAAGTTACCAATAAATATGCACTTAGCATTTTCTCAGAGAGATGCTCTTCCATGAACTCTCCCTGCACCGTCTCTTACAAGTCTGTGTTTTTGTGAGACTTATTCAGTGCAACACCGCCACACTCTCCCTTACATATTGAAGATGTAAACACATAAGATTCTACTGTGACCAAAAATACCCCTTGAGTTAAATTCAGAGAGGACAATTCAGAGAGAAACTTGAACTCATCAGCTCCGAAGTCTATCAATTAGGATCCCTCTCAGTCACAAACTCCCATGGCCACACTCCAGAAAGATGTGATGCTATTTCTCCAGTTAGGTGCCGCTCCACCTCTGAAATCTTACATCCTATCTAAACTTTGCATCCTCAGATTCTTATACTCATATACTTCTGCTGCATTTGGTCTTTGACTCTTTGTAATCATTTAGTCCCCGGATGTCTTTATTGTTATCTTATTTCTCAGAAGTTTCCAATCTTTTATTTCTCTTTCTACAATATCTAAACTTCACAACCCTCCTTTAGTCTTTAGTTACTAACTTCATTGTTTTGAGTTAATTCTATGTCATATCAATGATCTTATTAATTCCTAATCATGGATTAATATCTGGCTTCTTATGCACCTTCTTATATACTTTGATAAAGCAGAGTTCAAGAAAATCACACAGATGAGCAGACTGGTGTCACTGAAATTTTTATCACCTCCAACGCTAGCTAGACCCACGGGGCTTCCAAGAAAGCATTCTTTTTCTCTGTAATCATTTCTCATTGTCAATTCCCCCTGTGACTTTTTCAAACTTCTCACACTCATCACATTTCTTAACCCAGGACCTCTTCTATTAATTATCTTGGAAGGTACTTAATTTCTATCTACAAGAAGAAAAAAATTCATTACAATTAATAAATGTGTCAACTTTCTGCCTTCATACCTTGAAATATGGAATGAGGTTCATGACATTGTATAGGAGACAGGGATCAAGACCATACCCGTGGAAAAGAAATGCAAAAAAGCAAAATGGCTATCTGGGGAGGCCTTACAAATCGCTGTGAAAAGAAGACAGGCGAAAAGCAAAGGAGAAAAGGAAAGATTTAAGCATCTGAATGCAGAGTTCCAAAGAATAGCAAGAAGAGATAAGAAAGCCTTCTTCAGCGATCAATGCAAAGCAATAGAGGAAAACAACAGAATGGGAAAGACTAGAGATCTCTTCAAGAAAATTAAAGATACCAAGGGAACATTTCATGCAAAGATGGGCTCAATAAAGGACAGAAATTGTCTGGACTTAACAGAAGCAGAAGATATTAAGAAGAGGTGGCAAGAATACATGGAAGAACTGTACAAAAAAGATCTTCACGACCCAGATAATTATGATGATGTGATCACTAATCTAGAGCCAGACATCTTGGAATGTGAAGTCAAGTGGGCCTTCGAAAGCATTACTGCGAACAAAGCTAGTGAAGGTGATGGAATTCCAGTTGAGCTGTTTCACATCCTGAAAGATGATGCTGTGAAAGTGCTGCACTCATATGCCAGCAAATTTGGAAAAGTCAGCAGTGGCCACAGGATTGGAAAAGGTCAATATTCATTCCAATTCCAAAGAAAGGCAATGCCAAAGAATGCTCAAACTACCACACTATTGCACTCATCTCACATGCTAGTAAACTAATGCTCTAAACTCTCCCAGCCAGGCTTCAGCAATTCGTGAACCGTGAACTCCCTGATGTTCAAGCTGGTTTTAGAAAAGGCAGAGGAACCAGAGATCAAATTGCCAACGTCCGCTGGATCATCGAAAAAGCAAGAGCATTTCAGAAAAACATCTATTTCTGCTTTATTGACTATGCCAAAGCCTTTGACTGTGTGGATCACAAGAAACTGTGGAAAATTCTGAGAGAGATGGGAATACCAGACCACCTAACCTGCCTCTTGAGAAACCTGTGTGCAGGTCAGGAAGCAACAGTTAGAACTGGACATGGAACAACAGACTGGTTCCAAATAGGAAAAGGAGTACGTCAAGGCTGTATATTGTCACCCTGCTTATTTAACTTATATGCAGAGTACATCATGAAAAACGCTGGACTGGAAGAAGCACAAGCTGGGATCAAGATTGCTGGGAGAAATATCAATAAGCTCAGATATGCAGATGACACCACCCTTATGGCACAAAGTGAAGAGGAGCTAAAAAGTCTCTTGATGAAAGTGAAAGTGGAGAGTGAAAAAGTTGGCTTAAAGCTCAACATTCAGAAAACGAAGATCATGGCATCTGGTTCCATCACCTCATGGGAAATAGATGGGGAAACAGTGGAAACAGTGTCAGACTTTATTTTTTTTGGCTCCAAAATCACTGCAGACGGTGACTGCAGCCATGAAATTAAAAGACGCTTACTCCTTGGAAGAAAAGTTATGACCAACCTAGATAGTATATTCAAAAGCAGAGACATTACTTTGCCAACTAAGATCCATCTAGTCAAGGCTATGGTTTTTCCTGTGGTCATGTATGGANGTTGTCAGTAGACTGACAACATAGTGGAATCTAATTGAATTAGGTTCTAATCCTATATGTCCTTGGACAAATCATTTAACTTCTAAAGGAGTTGATTTCCCCTCTAATAAGTGAGGATAATATCTAGCCTAATGGCCATAGTGCTAAATTGTCAGTGGCCAATGATACAGATTCTTGAATCATACCAATGGGACAAATTTCAGATTACTTACTGTGATCTTGAACAAATTACATCCTTCCTTCCTTGCTTCAATTTTCTCATCTATGAAAATAAAGATTAATTTACTTTATGTGATTATATAATGCTATTTAATTCATAATACTAAAAGAGCCTCTTAGTAAGCAAACACCTGAAACATTCTCATCAGCTTAGGATCCTAAGTAATTCAAGCCTAAATAGGAGCAAAAAGGAGATGGGGCACAAAAGCCTGAAAACTCAATTTGTTTCTTTTGTTGACCTGCCGAGGGTGATGTTGCATAAACTGGAAGTGTCTATCTCACTCCTATGAGCTTCTTTATCTTACAGCTCATAGAAGTGCATATTTGAACAGGCTCAACGTCAGGAGCAGTCATGCTTAAGGAAGCATTTCTTACTGATAGTAGCTAGGATTGCCTAAACAGGGATCTCTTTAACTCTCAGATTTTCCCCATTACAAGGACTCAGCACACGCTGGCACATTCCTTCCTGCTCCTCAGGGGAGATCTTCCTCCCTGCATAGCCATGCTCTCAGGGACTTTTCTGCTACTTGGAATGCTCTTCACAGCAAGTAAGTAACATTATATTCCATGCTTCTGCCTATATAGAAGGAATTTTGTTCTGAGAGTATCTGAATGGAAACACTGTCTCATTATAGATAGGTGTGTCCTGGATTCACTGACTCTGCATTGATGTTGCAGGAGGAACTGGAGCCCAGTTAGTGACCCAGCCTGACGGTCACATCAACGTCTCTGAAGGAAACCGTCTGGAGCTGAGATGCAACTATTCTTATGGTGGATCTATTTCTCTCTTCTGGTATGTCCAGTACCCCAGCCAAGGCCTCCAGTTTCTACTGAAGTATCTATCAGGGCCCACCAGGGTTAAAGGCATCAAAGGCTTCGAGGCTGAATTCAGAAAGGATGAAAACTCCTTCCACCTGATGAAAGCTTCAGCCCACTGGAGTGACTCTGCCAAGTACTTCTGCGCTCTGTGTGACACAGTGCCTGAGTCTGCAGGGGGAGCTGAACAAAAACCTTCTCAGACATTGTAGCTTAAAATACTCAGGGTCTCAGCCTGACCTGGTTTTAGAGAGGTCTCTGATCTGATGAAAGTGAGCAGAAGGAGAAGCAGAGTCCTGGGGAGTGCTTGGTCCCTGAGGGAAAACAAGACTTTCAATGTGTCCCTTGTTTTACAGCTATGCAAGACCGGACCTGGAATAGACTTTATGGATAGTCTCCTTTTTCGTGGTGGCATAGAATTCTGAAGGATCAGGATTCTAATTTAATGTGTTGTGGTTGTTGTTTAGTCACTAAGTCATGCCCAGCTTTTTACAGCTCCATGGATGGCAGTCCCCCAGGCTCCTTTGTCCATGAGATTTCCCAGGCAAGAATACTGGAGTGGATTACCATTTCCTTCTCCAGGAGATTTTCCCAACCCAGGGATCAAATCCATATCTCCTGCTTGGCAGGTGGGTTCTTTAGCACTGAGCCACCTGGGAAGCCCCAATTCAATGTGAACAGCACTAAACTTCTGATCTTTCACCTTCTGAACTGTCTTCCAACATGCTCCTCCCACATCTCTTGCTTTACAGTTGATAGCACCTCCATTCTGTCCATATCTCTTGCTATAACTTTAGTTATCTTTGACCCTTATTGCGTTCTCACTGCTTACATCTAACTCAGAGAGGAATCCAGTTGGCCATATCTTAAAAATTAATGCCATATCGAACCACCTCTGCCATTTTCACAGCTACTTCTTTGGTCAAACCACGCTCATCTCTCAAATGTATTACTCTGAAACCCACTTTAAATATTATGACATAGACACTCTTCAGCAAATGGTATTGGGAAAGTTGGAGAACTGCATGTAAATCAGCGCCGTTAGAACATACTCTCACACACCACACACAAAAATCAACTCAAAGTGGCTTAAAGACTTAAATATAGGACACAATACTATAAAACTCCTAGAAGAGAACATAGGCAAAACATTCTCTGACATAAATCTCACCAATGTTTTTTCAGGTCAGTCTGCCAAGGCAATAGAAATAAAAGCAAAAATAAACAAATGGGACCTAATAAAACTTTCAAGCTTTTGTACAGCAAAAGAATTCATAAACAATACGAAGACCCAAGCTACAGACTGGGAGAAAATATTTGCAAATGTTGTGATGGACAAAGGCTTAATTTCCAAGATATGCTAGCAACTTATATAACTCAATAACAAAACAGCAAACAACCCAGTGGAAAAATGGGTATATGACCTAAATAGAAATTTCTCCAAAGAAGACATGCAGATAACCATCAGGCACATGTAAAGATGCTCAACATTGTTAATTACTAGAAAAATGCAAATCAAAATGACAGTGAGGTATCACTTCACATCAGTCAGAATGCCCATCATCAAAAAAATCTACAAACAGTAAACATTGGAGAAGGTGTGAAGAAAAGGGAACCCTTCTACACAGTTGGTGGGAATGTAAATTGGTGCAGTCACTGTGGAAAAGAGTATGGAAACTCCTCAAAAAACTAAAAGTAGAGTTCCTATATAACCAGCAGTCCCTCTCCTGGGCATATACCCAGAGGAAAAAACATGGTCCAAAAAGATACACGCACTCCAGCGTTCACTGCATTTTTCACAATAGTCAAGACATGGAAGCAACCTAAATGTCCATTGACAGAGGAAAGGATAAGGAAGATATGGTACAGGTATACAATGGAATATTACCCAGCCATTAAAGGGAATGAAATAAATGCCATTTCCAGCTACATGGATGGACCTAGAGATGATCATATTGAGATAAGCAAATGAGACAGAAAAGGAGAAATATTGTGTGACATTCCTTGTATACAGAATCTAAACAGAAATGATACAAATAAACTTATTTACAAAACAGAAACATATCCACAGGCTTAGCGAATGAACATATGGTTGCCAGGGGGGAAGAATGAGGAGAAAGAATAGTTAGGGAGTTTGGGATGAACATGTACACAATGCTATATTTTAAATGGATAACCAACAAAGTCCTACTGTATAGCACAGGGAACTCTGCCCAATGTTATGCGGGAGGGAAGTTTGGGGGAGAATGGATACGTGTATATCTATGGCTGAGTCCCTTTATGGTCCACCTGAAACTATCACAACATTGTTGATTGGCTATGTGTCACTCAGTCGTGGCGACTCTTTGTGATCTCATGAACTGTAGCCTTCCAGGCTCCTCTGTCCATGGAATTTTCCAGCAAGAATACTGAAGTGGTTTGCCATTTCCTACTCTAGGGGAATACAAAAT
>SJYO01031184.1:0-40000 GCA_006410555.1 Capra ibex
TGCACATGAAGGTTTTTTCCTTAAATAAACGGGTTTTTTTTTTAATTCATATATCTTAACATCTGCTACTAAATCATCCTTTTGGGAAATAATGTTCATATGTAGTGATTGTAGTATTAATAATATATATGCTCTATATAGTACATATACATGTACTGTACAGTGTTCAAAAATTGATATTTATGATACAACCACTTTGAAAAACTATGTGGCAGTTTCTTATCAAATAAATCATATATCTGCTGCATTCCACTCTTAGGAATTCATCCAAGAGAAGTGAAAGCATATGCCTATAGAAAGGCTTATCTACATGAATGCTTATAGTAGCTTTGTTCATAATAAAATTGGAAACCCCTCAAATGTTTGCCATCAGTAAACAATGAATATACTATTCATCAGTAAACAATAACAATGGAATACTGTTCGGCAGGTTTAAAACAGTGGCCTGATACATGCAACAACATGGTTGAATCTCTTATATCATGGAAAATGAAAAAAAGCTGGGCATAGGAGACTACATCCTATATGACTATCTAAAATTTAAAAAGATGCTGAACTGATTAGGATGATAGGAGTCCCAAAAATGGTTGCCTGTGAGTGTGTGATTGACTTGAACGCATGAAAGAACTTTTCTGGTGCAATGGAAATATTCTATATCTGGATGTAGGTTAAATTGGTATATGCATTTGTTGAAACTCAACAAATGTATGTGCTTTAGATCTGTTCATTATATTGTAAAGTTTACTTCAATTTAAGAAAGAGGAAAACAAAGCAGTGCCTTACCAGATTTTCCATTAAAAATGTTCTCCTCTGTTTCAGGAAATTCCTTTGTTTAATAATAAAAGTTATTGACATGTTACTAGCATTGGAATGACTGTCCATATACCTGATCCCATTGCAGCTTAAGAGAGAGGATAGTTAGTCTTGGAGGGATAGAAATTAGAAATATGTGGAAGGAGATTGGGTTTTTGGAAAGAGAAAATTTAGAGACAGAATTCATAGCTTGGGAAAGCTGGGCAGGCCTGGGGGAAAGCTGGGCAGACCTGGAGGAAGGCTGAGAAGAAAGGCATTTGGCATTCCCTTGCTACTTCCAGATTGTAGCGTAGGATTCTTTTAATTTGTGTCATTTCTACTTTTCCATAGATAAGGTATGCCATTTGTTTTTCCCAGATATTCACCATTCTCATTTATTATGAGCCATTCATCCTTCTGTGGTTCTTGCACCTTACGTACAATTGCCCTGGGATTTGGTCTGAAAACTTGGACCAGTCACTTGTCTACATGACATAGTTCTTGGAAGGAATTAAAAAATTTTTCCCTACTTTCTAACAAAACATTTTAGGAAAAATCATGACAAAAGTGATTAATATACTTATTTGACTTCAGAATTTGTTGTGCTTCATAAATAAATAAACAAACAATTATATAAGCAAGGAAATCAGTCAGTGTTTCCAAAGAATAATATCTGTATTTAGTCTGTTTAAAAATGACTAATGACTAGTGAAATGTGAATACTATCAGATTTCATCAGACCTACAAGATATAAAGAATAGGGGAACTTATTTCTTACTGGATTTGAAAAAATGATTTTAAAACAGGTAGAATATCTGCTGTTTGTGGCCTAGTATTACCTCCTTTGAAATGGTTAATTACTGTATGAAGAATAATAAAAATGTAAGGGAAATTGGCCCTTCTTTAAGTCCTTTCTTTGGAATATTGGATATGCTTTGCTTATCTGATTTTCTTCAGTTTATGCAGCCACACCCTCATAAGTGAACATCTCTAGAGTAATAAATTATATCTGTCTTGCTTGTTTGTGGACTAACCAAAATACTTTCTTTTGTTTGAAGGTGGGTGGAGCAGGACCCTAAGGAAATTCTGCAGTCTGTCTATGAGTGTATAGAGAAAACGTGTGAGAAACTCGGGCAGCTCAATATTGATATTTCCAACATAAAAGGTATTTTTAATGTTTTACTCTGTCTGTGATTACCTCAATTAAATTCATTCATTCATTCAGCACATACTCGAGTGCCTGTGCAATGGCAAGCATTTCTTCAAGAACTGAGGATACAACAATAAACAGGAAGATGAGGCCCCTTTTCTCTTTGCTTTTGGTGCATTTGAGACCACCAAGAAGAGCAGAGAAATATTAGCTAGTTTCAGATATGGATAAGTTCCATGCAGAAAATAAAACCCAGTGATATGGTAGAGTATACGGAGAAAGGCTTCCTTTAGATTAGAAGGCCGGAGAAGGCCTCTCTGAGGAGGTGACACTTTTTCTGATGTTTCGGAGGCCAGCCATACAAATATCTGGGGGAAGAGTGTTTGAGGAAAAGAAAGTAGCATCTGCAAAGGCCCTGAGTGGGTATAAGCTTGGCCAATTCCTGGATCAGAAAGAAGGCCAGCATGTCAAAAACAACGTAAAAGAAGTGTTGTTTCTTACAACCTGAGAAAGGCTTTCAGTAGGAATTGAAATCTGGAAAGTGGATAGGATCTTGTTGGTCAGTTAGGAGTTTGGATGTTGTTCTTAGTGTCACAAGGAGCCATGAGAAGGCTTTAAGTGAGCTGATAGAGGATAACAGGGTCTGACTTGCAGTTTAGAAACAACTCCCTGACTGCTGCGTGGAGAGTGGATAGGAAAGGTGTAAGTGTGGACTCAAGGAGACCAGTGTGGAGACCACTCTGGAAGTCCTGAGAGAGAAAGGACGATGACTTGATCAACAGTGGTTGTAGTGAAAGTGAGGAGAAAGGGCCAGACCTTGCTGATGAATTGGATGTCAGGGGAGCAGAGAGAGTGCTGGGGTGAGGGGGAGAGATGGGTCACAGTTGAGACTTGATTTTTTTTTTCCTGGAGCTCTTGGATGGTTATAGAGATGCTCTTTACTGAGGAGAGAAAGAATAGGAACAGCTTGGAGTGGACAGAGATTATTTGAAATCAAAACACTTCATGTATGAAGTTGCCCTAAAATAATTGAGAGTGTGAGATTATTATAGATGCCTCTGTGCATTCCTAGTAGTTTTAATAGAATATCTGCCTATGTTTGACTTTGCTCCATTCATACAGGGAGGAAAAAATAACCCAGACATCTAAAATTGATGTGCTGCTAGTGTAAAGGGTGAAAGCATAATGTGGTTATTGCCATCTCCTTAGAGTTTAAATGTTTCTAGCTCATCATTCAAGGGCTATTCTGTTTCTTCCTTGGCTAATTTGTCTCTAGGTAGAGGGAATAATTAGTTGTTGGTGGTGGTGGTTCCTTAATTCATGTCATCTTGGTTCTTAAATTGACTCGTACTCCCAAGTTGAAACATTGATTTTTTTCCCCCCAGAGTTTCCCTTATTTCCCTAAATAAAAGTCATTTCAAAAAAAGACTAAGCACAATCAAAACTAGTCATTCAGCAAACTCAGAATGCCTACAATGTGCTAAGTCCCCTTGGGACACAGTGGAGCACAAATAGGGTTGTACAGCTGTCAAATGGGAGAAACATGTCAATCCCATTACAAATTCATAGGATACTGTTAACAGTGATATTTCTGTTACTGCAGATTTTTACAAGAAATACCCACGGGCAGTTTGATATAGGTTAACAGTTTTTTTAATATCCTACCCTCATTTTATTCCTACATCTAAGGGAAGAGCTTCACACTTCTTTTAGAGTTGCATTCACCAAGTTTTAGATGAGTTGCATGTGAAACTGATTGTTGGTCAGTTTTCTTGAATTGTCCTCGCAGCTTTCACAGTCTAAACAGTGTAAACATATGAGGCATTCAGCAGCACACCCTGTTGTCAAAATATCCATTACCAGTGACGTTAATCATCTAGGTGGCTGAACGCCATGTTCAGGATGTAGACTCCAGAGCCACTGGCCATGATTTTGACCTCGTTCTACCTCCCGTACAGGTGAGGTAGGCTGCAGTGTGTTAGCCTTCTGGACCTACTCAGGTGGTTCTTTTTTCTCTTGTTTTTGTGGTGTTCCTGAAGATGACACATAACTGCAGTCCAAGTGACTTGTCTTCCACTTGCACTGTCTGCAAGAGCACTGAACACACAGCTCCCTGCTCTCTGCTCCTCCGTGTCTGGCCAGTGTGAAACTTATACCCTAATCAAAGTGACCCAGCACTTCCTTCTCAACAACTCTCAGCCTATGGCCGAGGAAGAGAACATTCCACACGCCCATCCATATCAGGCCGATTGTGCTAAAAAAATTTTTTCCCAGATAATTTCTTGAATGGGCACTGTCAAGGGCCAAGCTTTGGCTAGAGCTCTAGGTCACAGAAGCCTCGTGATGTAAAGGATTTTCCATCACCCGAACCTAGTTGCGGATGAGGGGGCAGGAAGCCATCACAGGTTGTGGAGCTCTTTAGTGGTGGATAACATGCATGCTCAGCCGCCCTGTCTCCTGGTCCAGTCCTCTCTTTCCTGAGCCACACAGATGTTAACCTCAAAATGGCTTGAGTTTTGAGTTCTAGTGTGGCAAATAAATGATTTTTTTTTTCCCTACTAAAGAGTGACTCATTGATCACTTACCTGGTAATCACTGAGTTCATCATAGCTGGTTGTATTTCTTTTACAAACTCCAGTTTCATTGGTTTTAGTCGTCCTCATCAGCCGAAGTGTGTTGATTTCAGGTCCCTACAAACAAGGTCTCTAAAATCAGAGTTCACCTTCCAGTTTAACAGCTCACAGGAGCCCAAGACAAGCGAATAGGCTGCTGCTTTCCTTCTTGGCTTAGAGAGCTGGGCAGCTCTGTTTGCCTGTCACTGGACTGAAGGAAATACAAAGTATGCAGACTTACTAGCCATTAGAAAGACTGAAATAATGCCATTTGCAGCAACATGGGTGGACATAGAGATTGTCATAGTGAAGGAAGTAAGACAGAGAAAGAGAAATATTGTATGACATCCCTTATATATGGAGTCTAAAAGGAAATGGTGCAAGTAGAGTTCCTTGCAAAACAGAAAGAGACTCACAGACTTAGAAAACGAACTCATGGTTGCCAAGGGGAAGGATAGGTGGAAAGGATAGTTAGGGAGTGTGGGATGGACATATACACACTGGTGTATTTAAAAGAGATAACCAACAAGGATGTACTTATAGCACAGGGAACTCTGCTCAATGTTCTGTGACAGCCTGGAGGGGAGGGGAGTTTGGGGGAGAATGCATACAGGTATATCTATGGCTGAGTCCCTTTGCTGTTCACCTGAAACTCAGCTCAACATTGTTAACTGGCTATACCCCAATAAAAAATGTAAATAAAAAGTATACAGAGTGACAAAACCAGATAATCTCTCTCATTCATCCTCTGTCAGGAGGTACAAACAGAACACAAAATACACTGTTACAAAGTTGAGAGCATCAAATCCTAAATGATTAGATAGTAGTTCTTGCAAAACAAGGAAATCGCCTCTCAGAAAAGGTATTCTTTGTCCCAAAGCACTTCTCAGCAGTTGCCAGCTATCATTTGAAATTGTTACAACTTGCCATAAGCACACATCTTCCAGATGGTACTTTCTTAAAAAGCTTTATACTGCTTCCTGCATGGAACTTCCAGTAGTCCCGGAGCCTTCCTCTAGGGATTGTATTATTCTGTGTGTGTGCACTCAGTTGTGTCTGACTCTATGCGACCCCATGGACATAGCCCGCTAGGCTCCTCTGTCCATGGGATCCTCCAGTCAAGAATACTGGAGTGGGGTGCCATTTTCTCCTCCAGGGGATAGTCCTGACCCAGTGTCTCCTGCATTGGCAGGCATACTCTTTACCTTGGAGCCACTTTCTTTTACTATGTGTGTTTTTCATTTTTTTTTCCAGAAATGTGTTCCAATTATAAATTATAACTTATTTTTAAATAAGGATGCATGTCATCTATAATTCTACGAAGACAACAATTATAATATTCTGGACTATTCCCAAAGGCTTTTTCCTCATTATATTTTCTTAACTGCAGTTATAACTTTTCACAGGCAATCTTAAGCAAAATTTAACCCGATTTTAAATGTAGCACTTAACTAGTTAATTTTATAGCTACACTCAGTGTTGAGGAAAACAAAATCCTAAAAAAGTATCTGCCAGATACAAGAGTAATACATTGGGTGTTTTATTTGTTTGTTTGTTTTTGTTTTTTTTTATACATTGGGTTTTATATATGCCAATGATTATAATATCTATAGCTAAAAGACTTGTATGTCATATGCTCTTATTGTAGCTTGACTAGGGTGGCAAATTATGAAACCTAAACATGTTATTCTGAAAAAGAGGGAATTAAAATTGGAAACTATTAAGATAAGTACCTGTGCAGTCAGTAAAAGTTTCTTTCAGGAGCATAGAAAACCTAGAGCATTTTAGGGTAAAAATGGCAAGTAATCAGCTTGTGAAAGAAGTACAGAAGTTCAGAGACCTGTATCAGAGAAACCAGTGCCAGATGTGTTTGTGTGGAAGAGAGTCCTGAGAAAGCTGGTTCTTTGGACTTTGTCTGCAATAAAAGCACTTTTGCTTGGCACGAAGGAACCAAACTGAGAGAGAGGGGAAAGAAGTGGTCAGAGTGGAACTTGTGACTGATGACTCAGATGGCAATAGTTCTAGATGTTCTAAATACCAGGTGAAAGAAAGTAAAAAGTGAAGTTGCTCAGTCGTGTCCGACTTTTTGCGACCCAATGAACTGTAGCCTACCACGATCCTCCATCCATGGGATTTGCCAGGCAAGAGTGCTGGAGTGGGTTGCCATTTCCTTCTCCAGGGGATCTTCCCGACCCAGGGATCAAACCTGGGTCTCCCGCAATGTAGGCAGATGCTTTACCATCTGAACCACCAGGGAATGAACCAAAAAAGAAGGGTAGCCTGAAGGGTGTAGAATAGAAACTCCAGGATTGCAACTCAGGAAACAGACAACTAGTTAACCGTTAATTAATGCAGTGGGGAAGAATAGGAGAGTTTAGTAGAGCATGAATTCCTGATGGTCCTCATTGTGAAGTTCACCTTAACAACCATTGCCAAGGTCCCGCTGAGGTCTCTAGCCTCTGCTGTGCCCACAGTGCTGCTAGGGAATTCCTCTACCTTTGAGTGTCCTACTTCGTTCAGTCCCATTCCTTGCGACTGACACTCCACTGTCTGCATAGCAATGATGACACTGAACGGCAGCCATAAGTAACATGTATGGAGTAGATATTGTGTGCCAGGCACTGTTATTTATTTATTTATTTATTTTTAATTGAAGGGTAATTGCTTTACAATATTGTGCTGGTTTCTACCATATATCAACATGAACTGGCCATGGATATACGTGTGTCCTCTCAGGCACTGTTTCAATAGGCATCAATTCAAGTTTCCCTTTTTGGAACCTGGTAAGGCTTGCCTGGTGACTCAGGCAGTGAAGAATCCGCCTGCAATGCAGGAGACCCAGGTTCGATCCCTGGGTCAGGAAAATCCCCTGGAGAAGAGAATGGCAACCCACTCCAAGTATTCTTGCCTGGGAAGTTTCATGGACAGAAGAGCCTGGAGGGCTACAGTCCATGGGGTTGCAAGAGTCAGACAGACTGAGTGACTAACACTTGCACTTTCAAGGTGGGAGTTACTGGTGATGTCCATTTTACAGAAGATAAAACTGAGACCCAGGGTTACACTGCTAGAAAGCAGAGGAAGTCTGGCTTTGGAGCCTGAGCTCTATTGAATAGTGCCCAATTGCACAATCCCCGTTTTAGCAGATCGCCTTGTATGCTACTTTGTAGAGAAAGTCGCGGTTCTGGCATCTAAATTCCTCAACTTCCTGTCCCTGTTCTTAATATCTGTATCTCTTGCCCCCTTCCCTCCATCACAAGGGCAGCGAATAAGCTTCTGACCTAGTGAAGCTCCTCCCTGGGTATTAATCTCATCCCCTCTGTTACTGTAAGAATCAGGACGGTGTCCCATTCATTTCCAGACCCCTTCCTCCCCTACCCCCATATTCTTCTTTCTCTTCCTGTATCTCTGCAAACATTTTTATCTTCCTTTTGTAAAAAAAAAAAAAAATCACCCCCAAATCTATTCCTTTCACCCTGTGCCTCTAAGTTTCCTGGTAATGGAATCTCATTCATCTTTGTACGTCTAGGCAAGGTGTTACAATGAGTAACTCTGCATTGGATGAAGGTGATTTAAAACAAGGGAGCTGCTGGTCCCTTCAGATCTCTGCTGGTCAGAACGTTGCTAGTATGTTTATTCTGGGGTACAGTGTGAGTAATTTGGACAGATAGTTGCATATTCCTAGGGGAGATGGTGAAGGGACTTTACACCATGCCATATGGAGGTCAGGGCAGTGGACTGAAATTGGATTGTTCAGCCTCGGCAAGGGAAGAGAAGCCTGGAGGGACAGAAGAACTGCTTCAAGTGTGAAAGGCTGACCTGTGGAAGGAGTCACCTTATTCTTGTATCTCCAAAGAGTGTGGCAAAGATCGACAGGCAGAAACGACGAGGAAAAGGATTTTTTTCAAATAGAAAAGCTGTGTGGCATAGACTGGTTTGCCTCGTGAAAGGTAGTATCTTTTCACTAGAAGGTGTCTGAATGGTCTCGTAACAGGCAATTCCAGAGATTTGAGCATAAGATGGGTTGATTATATTGCCTTTAAGGTTAAATTCTGAAAGAGCCCTTTAGCCCAGCATATGCAACTCTATACATGTGGGGAGTATTAAGAAAAATATACCAATGTTCCGATGCTACCCCAGGTAGTTAAATGAAAATGTTTGCTCCAGGCCCTGGGCACTAGAATTCTATAAAAGCTCTGCAGTTGATTCTAATGTACAGCCAAGTCTGAAAACCTCCAATTTAGCTGAATCAAGCTAAACTGAATAAAATGGTATGGAATGGTATTTTACTTAGAGTAACTTACTGTAACTATAGCCCTTGAGTTGTATATAGGTTAGTATGAGGTAATTGCCATCACATATTGTACTTATGCCTGATTCAAACTCTATGTCTCGTAAACTATTATTAAAATACATGAAAAAATTGAATTTCTAACTAAACATAATATGAGTTTACCCAGCATGAAGGATTCTATTGGTGGCTGGTTTTTTAAAATGCAGATGTGTGTGTGCACACAGAGGGAAATTTCTTGTAGCAGTTAGTAAATAAATGAATGAGGTTATTGTTGGTCACCTCAGCATAATAAATAGGGTGTTGTAAACTGGGGAAGTTATTGCGTTCCCTTTTTATAAGCCAACCTGGGAGTCTTTCTTTTCACTATTGATCTGGGTCTCTGTCATGGTGTGCTGATAGTAAAGAGGGAAGGAGTCTGTAAGAAAGAAAAAGAAGCTTGACTTGGAGGTTTGTTTTTCCTGGGGCCATTTGAAGAAAATCAACTCAATACCACTACTAATGTTCCAAATGTCTTTTTTTCCCCCACATTGTTATGTTTACTTGTGCCTATATATAAAAAAAGAGAACTATCCTCAGATTTTTGCTTTTTTTTTTTTTAAATTCTTTTCTGTTTAATTTTCTCTTGAAAGCTATTGGTGTCAGTAACCAGAGGGAAACCACTGTAGTCTGGGACAAGTTAACTGGAGAACCTCTCTACAATGCTGTAGGTAAGCTGTTGTGCGTGGATGTCAAATGCAAGGCCTTTTTCTACTTGCAGATGTGGTCATGCTAAAACATCTGGCTCAAAAAGCATGTAGTCATGTTTCCTATAATCTCAAAGAGTCTTCTAAGAAATGGGTTGTTATATATTTACCAATTTCAGATAGTTATTCCCATGTTGAATTAACTCTTTCTTTTGCTCTCTCCTTCCTGATAATTTGTATTAGATAAATGAATCAGTATGGCTAGAACTTTTCGTGATCCCTGCTGTTTCTGACACCTAAAAGAGATTTTACCTCCTCCTCCCCTCAAAACTCAAGATTACACATGTTCCCAGTCCCATGTTCACCTCTCCGTAAAGTACTTGTGTACTTGTTCTTCCCATATAGGCACCTGAATCGACTCTACTGAGCTTATGAAAACAAAAATCTCATCATTTTAGCTCCTTCTGCTATAAATGTGGTTATGTCCACAGGGTGGAAAGGCTGAATCTCAAACATACCACCATTAGATATCACGCTTTATTCAGTGGAAATAACCATGTATATTTTAGTCTCACTCTTAGCAGCATATGACAATTGAGCACTGAATGACACTCTCACTTACTAAAAGGAAGATTTTGTTCTAAATATATAATCACTAAAAGGCATCGTTCTGTCACAAATAGAAAAGCACCATTCTTTGGTCAATAAAGTAACAGGTTGTGGGTTGGGGAGTGGAGACAGAGGTTGTCAGAGATGGAATGATTTATGGAGTGAGCAATTTTTACTTTGCAGTTAACTTTAGTATAGATTGGAAAAAGTGACGTTCAAGCAGAAAATGTGCTTAAAAAGTGTTTTGTAAGAGTAGCATGAATCCTTTGGAAAGAATCTTTATAAAAAATTAAGGTGTTTAAGAAATTAAGGTGTTACAAGAAAATATTTAGTATGTCTTCTGTACTTGTGATAAAAAACTAAAGATGCAAAGAAAAGGTGAAAGAATTGTAGCCAAAGGTCCAATTAGACAAAGTACCTCTTTTGAATCTTTATTTTCTTCTCATTCTCATGAGCAGCTCATTTTGAATATAAGGAGGATATTACAATTTTAGTGACTAGGAGAGTATTCTTTCACAGACAAATGTTAGCCAACTTTTTATACCTTTTAGGGTACCCTATAGGGTTTTACTTTTTGTTCTCCCCCTCATGAAAGGAAGGGCCTACTCACAGAAACCAGAAAGTTCTTGTTAAACTCTAGACTTTGAATAGTAGAAATGCAGCTTTGGACTTCGAGTTGTCATATTAAAATAATGCAACTAGGTTAGTTGAAGTTATACTTATAGTGAAGGATTTCAGTAAATGTTTTACCAGGAAGACTTTTTGTGATGTGCTTATTTATTTGTTCCTTTTTCTTCTACAATTTCTAATTTTCTATTTAAAAAATAGCAGGCGTTCAAAACAAGAATGACTGAAAACCAAAAGAAACAACTGACATTGCAAACAGACCCATAGGAAATCCTAATATTAGAGTTATCAGACTTTAACCATGACCTGCATGTTCAAGAAATTCATGGGGAAGATTGATAATCTTAGCAAACAATTAGAAATTTAAGGATAGAAATTTTATAATGGTATTAAACTTCATTGATGAGTTTTGCATCATATTAGACACAGCTGAGGCACAGACACACAAAGGTTTAGAAAATGTAGAAAAGTATCTAAGAGAAATATAGAGTAAGATAAGAAGGTTCAACATATTTTTAATTGGGGACCCAGAAGAAAAGGAAAGTGAGAGAGAGAGAAAAGTTTTTCAAAACTGTTGAAAAATATGCCACCAATTCAAGAAGCACTATGAATCCCCAGGCAAGATATATACACAGAAAGCCATACACAAACATAGGCTGAGACCTAAAGATAAAAAGAATTTTAAAGTAGCCAGAGGACGTGACTTTGAAGAGCAACACTAAAACTTCTAGCTGATTTCTCAATGGAAACAGAGTACAGTGGAATGAAATCTTTGAAGTGCTGAAAGAAAATAATATCCACCTAGAATCCTATATTTAGTGAAAATATCCTTAAGAAATGAAGGTAAAATATAAAGGCAACGACAAACCAAAACTTAGAAAAATCATTACAAGCAAACCCCTACTGAAAGAAAAACTAGTTTTTTTCTAGTAAAAGGAAAAAAATGTTCTCAGGTGGAAACTAGGCAATGCAAGGAGGAATACAGAGGCCAAGAAAGAGAAAATACGTAGGTCATTCTAACTGAATTTTGACTGTATGAAATAATGTATTATGATGTTCAAAATATATTAAAATTTTAAATACTACATGGCAACAATAGTACATGAAAGGAATATGTAGTAGATGAGATTAAAGTGTCTTGTGGTCCCAGTACTATCAAGGATGCATGTTGTGGTCGCTAGGCTAAGCAGTGAAAGACTAAATAATGTATACTGAAGAGGGAAAATAGAATGACTTTTAAAAAGAAGGCAGGAAAGAAAGAAAAAGGAATAGAACCAGGAAGCAAGGACAAATAGGAAGCATTGAAATCCTACCATGTAAGTAATTATATTAAAAAGGACAAGATTACTCTCTTCAGTTAATTGAAACTGCTAATGAGCTGATGGGATTAGAACAGTAAGACTGGAAAGACAAATTGGCCAGACCTTTCAGAGGAAAGATACAACTGGTATGTTTGGAAATTGAATAGGGCATAAACATGAGGCAAAAATAAAACAGGGCTATAAGATTTTTAGCCTGAGAAAACAGAAGGAAATTAAGTAATATTTAAAGAGTGCCAACATGAGAGAAAAATTACTTTCTCTCTTGGCCAAGCTGAATATGGGACTTGGAATTAAAGCTCATTTCTGGACAATTAGAATTGTGGCTCTGTTATAAAGAGCTCTTTCAAAATGTAGACTTAAAAGTTGATAACAGGAACTTCCCTGGTGGTCCAGTGGGTAAGACTCCATGCTTCCAATGCAAGGGGTGCAGGTTTGATCCCTGGTCAGGGAACTAAGACAGGGAACTTGAAGGCACTGCATGCTTTGTGGTGCATC
This sequence comes from Capra ibex, assembly GCA_006410555.1. NCBI lineage: Eukaryota > Metazoa > Chordata > Mammalia > Artiodactyla > Bovidae > Capra > Capra ibex. The sequence goes on from SJYO01031184.1 coordinate 12,582, forward strand.
CAAAAAAAAAAAAGTTGTTAATATAGTCTCAGTTTATTATAGATGAATTCACCATAAGAATGAAGGTTACATTAATTTGTGCAACTGAAGTTTAAGTGCCTTTCTGTAGACAGGTTCTGTGATGACCCCTAGGCAGATAGTGACAAACCAGGCAGTTACTATGCTTGCCTTGGTGACACAGAAGGCTAGGTGTAGAAATTTGGAGGCTAGACAAGGAAAGAGAATAGAAAAGGAGGTCAGAGAGTAATTAGCTGGGAGGAGATGCCACTAAGTCATGGCAAGGATAAATGCTGCCTCTAATATTCTTCCACCCAGGAAATACTAAGGTGGTATATGTCCATGCAAATTTTCAGTTGAGAATATGAACACAATATGAAATCCTTAGCAGCTTTATCTTGAAACAACATGAAACAGAATCAGCTTTTTACATATCTTTGTCTTTGAGCTTCTTTGTCTTCGTTTATATCATGGCCAGTGGGTTTTTCACTTTTCCCCTCTTTCTCTATCTATATATTTTCTTCCTTCCTTGTCCCTTCCTCTTGTAAACCTTTTCTCACTTGAAGCCTATCCTGTGCTTCTTCATTTTTCTGTTTACTTAGTAAATTATATAACCGATGAACAGTATTTGTAATAGGCAAGCACAAGAGAGGGCCAGTCTTCTTTTTTTAATTGCTTTTTATTATGTCACCATTTTTATGGGGTCCTTGATAGGTAATCTACTCACTCAGCCCCTGTACAATAACAGAGAGGAGAAATTTGGGGTCCTGTTAGTGGACATGAAATAGGCTTGGGGAAGACCTTGAAGACCAAGAAAGGCTATTTGTTCTTCCTTGTCATTAGGGTGTGTTTGTCGTTTGACATCTTTTGTAACGGTATGCTTATGAGATAGAAAAACATGCGAAGGTATCCATTGAGGCACAGATGGTCTGTTTCAGAAGCTTCATATTGTCTTAGCATTTCTATGTTAGTTCTGTGATTGGCGGGGTGAACATTGGTATGGTACCCAAGGTGGAGATAAAACACATCCCTCCTTCCTAGTCCCTGTGCCATGATGCAGCCATTTACTGTGATGGTCTCACAGATGGATTGCAGCAGCTTTGTGGCCCTGGATCTGAAGCAGCCCTCTGCCTTCTCTCGCTTATCTTTCATTTTCCTCATCCCTCTGACTTTTCTCTCTCCCTCTCAGCATTATCTTCATCAATATTTTCCAAAGAATTCCCTCCACTCCTTTCCCCACCATTTTTCTAAGCCTTTTCCTTCCAGAACCACCTTTTTTTTTTTTTTAGTGGTCTACAGGCTTTGCTGTCTTCTTAATAGTATTGAAAAGGAAGTTTAGATTGACAAATGTACCACAGACTAAACCGATAAAGAAGCACAAAGCTCCGCAGGTAGTTCAGAGGTTGAGTGGGGGAAGGCTTGAATCAACTGATATTTTTGCAAATTCATATACACATTTCACTGATGCTGCTGGGGAAACATTCTGGCTTGACTCGGATGGCCCAGCTCTTTCCCCAACTTCTTGGCTAAGTTTCGTCACTCACTACTGAAGTTGCTTGGTATGCACGGCAAGCCAAGTGCAACAGGACCCTCATCATGGTAGCTTTCTGTTGAACACAATTCATGATTTAATGTCAAAATATTATTCATAGTAAGGACTAATATCCAGGGAGGCCAGAGTCACTGATGTGAGCCCTGTAGTATATTACAGAAATAAAAATCATGTGTCTCTCAGCCATTATTCCTTCTTTAAATGGTATTACAAACATTTTTTCTAAGGTACTGGATTTAAAGTTTCCTGTGACACATGACTTTTTATGCAGAGAGTGACAGTTTTAGACATTGGTCATTCTCTTTGCCTTTTTAAAAAATTTTTGCATATTAGTTCACCCCAGGCCAATGATTAAATCTGGTTAGTCATCTGTTGAGATCTGAAGGAACCTTGAGCTCAATTCTTTTATCTTTTTGGGAACTGGGATATGTTTCAGAATATCAACATGAAAGAAAACCATAGCTGGCAAACCTCCTAAAACTCTTAAGCACGCTTGGTCTTAAACAACAAAGGTGTGGTTTTTTTTGTATTGTTTTTCTTGGGAAGGGAGCAGATTGTTATTTTTTGTTAAAATATGGAGTATTCCACTCTGTCACAATCCCCTTATTTTTCATTTTGTCATGTCTATTGTTACATTGTTCTTGGAATGCCTTACATCTCCTTCAATCCTGGGTAAAGAAGTACTGCCATATTTTGTGGTGCTTGAATTCCTCAACTCTGCCAGTTTAAATAGAAAGAAACAAAATTAGAATTCAACTTGGAGCTATGTTTTTTCATATTCTATTTAAAGCTATGACTTCTTCTTGGTTACATCTATATCATAGAGATTTAATTCTGGACTCAGACTCTGGGTTCAAATTCTGCCTTTTCCACTTACTGCCTGCCATTCTGTGCCTGTTTCCTGAGTGATTAAGCTGGAGAAATTATAGCAGCCCTCATAGGCTTGAGGATCAATGAATTAATACACATAGGACACTTAATGCCTAGCAGACTATCAGGCTTCAGTAAGTGTTCAGAACATGGCCACATGGTCTCACAGATGCCTATTCTGAATTGGCTGATGACCTTTTCAGTCCAGGAACGCCAGATGAAATGGCTGGTTTAAACAACCGGTGTTCTTTCTTATGGGAATCGCAGAGCCTACCTGGGGTCACACGCACTCACATCAGCCATTGGCATCTTGACATTTATACACCTAAAAGCTGAAATAGGTTTCAGCCCCCAAATTTTGACATACATGTTTTCATTCACCGCCTCCTCCCCCAACTCTCCATTTTTCTTTTGGCCCCCACCTGATTTCAGAAAATGTCATCAGCTGAGGGACAGTCTCTTCCCCTTTGCAAATGACCTCATACCCAGCTTAATTATTATAGCTTAACTTTTGGCTAATTACCATAACACATAGCAGTTAAATCTGGTTTCCTAGATTTAATGTCCATTGTGGGGAAAGCAACCCAGTAACATTGAGTGTAACTAACTGTCAGCAGTCCTTGCTTAGTTCTTCCATAACCTGTGGCCTTACCTTATCTCACTGTCAGGCCAGTAGCAAACCATCCCTGCTGCTGCTACTGCTGCTGCTAAGTCGCTTCAGTCGTGTCCGACTCTGTGTGACCCCATAGACGGCAGCCCACCAGGCTCGCCCGTCCCTGGGATTCTCCAGGCAAGAACACTGCAGTGGGTTGCCATTTCCTTCTCCAATGCATCCCTAGGAGCTGTATTATTTGCCTTTGCTTCTAGTCAACTGAAAATAATTTAGATGATCTCTAGTGTGGTTTTTTCCCCCCTCTTTGGTACATTTTCCTTCTATTGTTATGACTAACTAAAACTGATTCAAATTTCTAAATATTCTAAAACAGATTTCTTCCCCTATACTCTTTACTACATCACTCAATTAACCTTGACCCATGGGCTTTGAGGCAACTGCATTTTTCTTTACTCTTAAAACTTTGTTTTTCAGAACAAACTAAATCAATGAGACATATATTGGATATGACTTCATTTAATACAAAGACAAATTCCAGGTCACCCAAGTTGGGTTTTTGGAACCTATTCGTTTGGTGGTGGGAACCATTTAAATCCAGTTTATTTAGTCTAAGTAAGGGACGTGTTTTCTAGAAACAGGCTGTATGGTGTTCTGGACTCTGTTTTCCTTCCAATGTTTTTCTGAATCACTTTGGGACTGAGCAATTCCCTGTTCCCTCTAGACATGCTGTTGCTTTCTGTGGACTGTACCTCCGGCCACCCTTCCAGGGAAGTGCTTTCCTGGGGCACTGCCTTCCCAAAGCCATTTGTCTTCCTATGGGTGCCCTGCCCACTTCTGCAGAGACTAGCAGTTCCCTTAACATTCCATTCATACATCCCCTAGTGATGCACTCACTGCATCACACAGCATTTCAGTTCTGTGGTCAGGTCAGCAGTCAATAACCAACTGAGCCACTTTCCTAACTGGGACACAGACTGTGTGGCCAGGTAGGGAAGAGTCATCTGAACAAGAAGCAGGAATTGACCTGATCTTTGTCTAGCCGGAAATGCTATTGAACCAGGGACTGACTGGACAGCCTGTTACCCTTCTGCTCCACGTCTCTTCCTTATCTTTTTCTACACTCAAATGGGTAGAAAACTGTTCACTGATGAACTTGCCCATGTGAGCCACCATGTCCTAAATGGTCAGGAAGAGAACACAAATCTTGAACCTGGCCATTTCTAGCATGAATTGCCATTATTTCTCCTAATGCTCCAGCTGCTCCAGTTTCTCCTGGTCCTTCAGATCCAGCTGCCGTTGTTCCCTCTGGCTCTTCAGTTCCAGCTGCTGGCACTTGCTCAGGTATTGGTGCTCTGGCTCTTGCTTGCCCCCAGCTTCCAACTCAGATGTGTTGGGGAAAATTGACTGCTGCTGTTGGTTCTGGATCTAGCACCTCTTCTGATTGTTCTCAGAATTTACCTCCACATGGGGCTTAGTCCTCCTGCTCGGGATCTTCTCTTTGGCTTTTGGTCTCTTATTCTGCTCATGTAATTCTGCCATCTTAGCTCCTTTAATGAGTTTTCTAATTTTCCTTTGTTCTTAATTCAATTAATTTCAAGCATTTGTGTATTGCTTGGTAGTGTACCGACCACTGACATTTTCCTCTTTGGCAGTTTTACTAATTCATTCCATGTATTCTAATCACTTTAGACTCGAGTTATAAAAACAAAAATTCTGCCAGCCTTCCGTGATCATGGGATAATGGAAGGAGAGGGATTTCTGAGACCATCTAGTCTAAACTGCCTTATTTTATATCCTGAAAACCCAGGCCCTAAAGGGAAATGAGACTTGCTTGAGTCACATAGCTTGTTGGCGGCACAGTCAAAAATGTAGATTTCACCTCTAGTGTTTTGACTCTCTTTGATGAGGGGTTCATTCTGTGGATACCAGATACTGGTACCAGATACCAGCACTGTGGGTACTTTGAAGCTTTTAAGTGAGGAGCATGGTGCTCTGTTAACTTAAGTAGTCCTTGTCCAAGAGCAATAGAATCACAGAGCCACTTGATCATCAGTGTGTGTCTAGTTTTGTTTTGAAATTAACAATTGGAACAGATTCAGTGTCCTAAAGAACGTGCCCTAAAAAAGAGGTTCTCAAGCTTGAGCAGACCATTGAATAACACAGGTGGGAGGACTCAGGTTCTCCTTGCCTGGACTCGCAACCAGATTCCTACAATGCAGGGACTTCCCTGGTGGTTAAGACTCCACATTTCCACTGCAGGGCTGTGGGTTCATTTGCCTGGTTGGGGAACTGAGATCTCACATGCCATGCAGCATGGCCACAAAAGGAAAAAAATAAAATAAGAATCCTCTGATGTAGGGACCAGGATGTGTGATTTCAAAGTTTTCCAGGTGGTTCAGCTGTGCTTTCTGGATCAGAACCACTGCTGTTGAATCTCGCAGTGTTTCTTAAAAGGAGGACATCTATTTAAAAGGTGTAATTTCTGGGCCCCCTCCCTAGACCTATTGTCCTAGAATTTCTGGCAGTGGGATTTATCTTTAAACTCCCTAGTAATTTTTATGTCCATTAAAATATAGAAAAATGCTGATCTGGAAGGCTTTGGATCAGTAAGCAAAAAAAGCCTAAAGCCTAGCAGTGTCCCTTGATAAAAAATAAATTTTACCTCATGATTCAGCAAACCAGCATAACTAAAACAAAGTTTCACAAGTCAATATTTATCCTGCTGAGTTCAGTGAATGTTGACATTTTCCATCCTAACCCATCTTATTTCATTTTTTTTTTGCATAGGTAGTCAAAGTTACATTGATTTTTAAACCCCTAGCCCACTGTAGTTTGAAACATGGAGGATTGAGATGTGTTTGTGAATTCTACCTGTCACAGATTTAAAACCTTTCTCTAGAATGCCTCTACTTTGCCCAACTACTCTGGTCCAGCCGTTAACACCTGCTAGGGTTGCTTGCCTATGAGGAAGGTCCCCTTGGGTCACAGTCACACACCACTGCCTCTGTGGACAAAGTGGATAGATTGCCATGTTCCCTGGACACAGGAGACCTTGGAGACTCCATGATGCTTCTACTAATGGCTTGTATCCATCCCAGGGCAAGTCATAGAAAAGTCAGCCCCAACTAAAATGATTTTATAAGGGGAAAAAACCAGGAATTCTTTGAGTAGTTTTGTTCAGGTGCTGTTTGATTCCTGAGTCAGACAGTATCACCTGGGTCCCCCACCAGTCTGTCTCTTTGAGGTTCACTCCAGATGTGGCCGATTCAGCTCTCTTCCAGGGCACAGCAGGTCCCAGCTGCACACTCCCAAGCTGAGCTGAGAACAGGGACTGTTGTGGACTAAGCACAAAAATCTCAGGCAGGCTAATCTGACTACACCTGAACCAATCATTGGGGACAAGATTCTAGAGCCGAGGGTAGGGTGGAATCTCAGGCTGAGGTTGAAGGAGGGGTGGTTTCCTAAAGAGAATCAAAGCGATAGCTCCCGGCAGCAGGAAGAATGGATGCCTGGCAGCAAAGAGCAGGGGTCATTGCTTGGCTGTATATTTCCATGGACTTCCTCTTTGCCTCCTGTTTCCTTGGTGATGAAGAGCCTTGTTTTTTACTTTGGAAACCGGTATAGCAGGGGTCCCCAACCCCCAGGCCGTGGATCAGTACTGGTGACAGTCTGTGACCAGTTAGGAACTGGGCCACACAACAGGAGGTGAATGGAGGGCAAGCGAGCAAGCAAAGCTTCACCTGTATTTACAGCTGCTCTCCATCCCTCACATTACTGCCTCCGTCAGATCAACAACAGCATTAGATTCTCATAGGAGCTCAAACTCTACTGCACTTGAATCATCACCCCTCTCCCCATCCCTGGTCCTGGAACAAATTGTCTTCCACGAAACCAGTCCTTGGTGCCAAAAAGATTGGGGACCACAGCAATATAGTATCCTGAAGTCCCTGATTCAATTCTCCTGCAAAGTAGCCACCATCAAAATCAAGCACAGACTGCCCTCAAGGGAAATAATGCTTTAAGTAATTAAAAAGAATTGATTAAAATCCACAACAGGAAGTAACTGGTTTTTAAATGAAGAGAAAGGCATAGTGTAGTTAAGGGTGAACCAAACTAGACAGTAACGGCCAGCACTCACATGGGTAGCAGAGAAGCATGCATGATCTTCCTGGTGCCCTTTAAATAGACTGTTTTCAGGAGCCGTCTGAGCATAGTCAGTGCCTAAAAATATCGAGTGAGCACTCACATATTCAAAGTTACAAAAGTTTGGTTCAGAACTGAAATCTGACAAATAAAGCTCAGATGATACTATTGTTTATCTTTCACAATTGGTTTGTATACCCTTCAATGCGTTCTCTTTCTCAAGCCTTCTGTCGTAAAGCAGAACACAACTTCCTACTAGGGAGATCAGAAAGAGAGTGATAGTTACTCAGTAAAAACAAGGTTGATCTGTTAAAATGGAGAGTTTACTTTATAATCTAGCAAGGAGAAAGAATGGTGACCTTTAAATGATTCGTGTAATGATTCTGGATTCTAGTCTACTTTGAAAGAGTTTAATATAAATAAGCATTCTGTACATAAGCAAATGAATCTAATTTTTTCCCTCTATAATAGTGTCAGGTTCTCTACTTTGTCACAAATTGCTACCCAGTTTTTCCAAGGTACAGCCTTTTATACCTAGTACAGTCATCCTGAGCTGTGCATTTTGCCCTGGCAACTAGCCTGCCTTGCATTTATATTTTTTTCTGCACTCGTGTATGCATAGAAAGTCCATATCCAAAACAGTTTTTTCATCTTTTTCTATAAAAAGGATACAAAATCAGCACCCTAAGGTATGTATTATTCTCCTAACTTGGTCTATAATTTTGCATAAAAGCTTTAAATTCTCCCTCATAAATTTATCCTCTCTTCTAACAATATGCCCATTCATTTCTAATTTTCTAATATCTGTCTTTGGTAAGCTACAGCATTTTAATTGCTTATAGAAACTAATCGGTCTCCTATCCTTGATAGTGATTTCATTAAGGTCTGATTTTTTTTAAATCAAGCTTTTCATATTTATTATTGTGTTTTGATCTATAGTGTGGCTTGACCTAAGAACCCAGTCTACTGTTGAGAGTCTTAGTAAAAGAATCCCAGGAAATAATAACTTTGTCAAGGTAAGAGATCTCTTCAAAAATATGCTATTGAAATTCTCACTTAACAGAAAAAAAGCTTGGAGATTTCACCAGGCTTTCTGTCTTATTGCACAATTGTTATTTGATACAATTTATAGAATATTTCTCTACAGATAATTACCTGTCTTCCTTGCCCTGTGGTGAATTGAAGAAATAACGTTCCAAGATAAATAGGCTGGAGGGGATGATAAAGTGTCCCAGTGGGCTTAAGCCATACTTCCTAGGGAGTGCTTCTGTAATTCCACATGCTTTCCAAATCCTTCTCTCTTGCTTTTTCACCATCCATCAAAGAAAGTTCTGGGTGCTTTTGAGGTTTTAGACATCTGGACTCAGGGAGCGAAAGTAGAAGACACTCCAGCCTTTACGTGAATTCTTCTTCTAATTTTCTTCATATGAAGATGCCAAAAAATTGCCTAGTTTTTGGTCCTTATATAGATCTCTCTTCAGACAAATGGGGAGAAAAGTTTTAAAACAGGTGAGGTACTTTTGTTAGCAAGGTCAAGCTCTCCTAGTATCCAAAAGGAAATTCCAGAGTGTTTTGTTTGTTTGATTTTTGGTTTGTTTGTTTGTTTGGGGCTTTTGGTTTATTCCCTTTATATTTGTCAGTGGGACTCTTAAATGGTAGTTTCTTGTGGTTGTTGATTCTGAAAGTGAAAGTGTGAAAGTGAAAGTCACTCAGTCATGTCTGACTCTTTGCAACCCCATGGACTAATACAATCCGTGGAATTCTCCAGACCAGAATACTGGAGTGGATAGCCTTTCCATTCTGGGCTGGGATCTTCCCAACCCAGGGATTGAACCCAGGTCTCCTGCATTGCAGGCAGATTTTTTACCGGCTGAGCCACAGTTCAGTTCAGTTCAGTCACTCGGTCATGTCCGACTCTTTGCGACCCCATGAACCACAACACGCCAGGCCTCCCTGTCCATCACCAACTCTCAGAGTCCACCCAAACTCACGTCTATTGAGTCGGTGATGCCATCCAACCATCTCATCCTCTGTTGTCCCCTTCTCCCATTATCAGGGTCTTTTCAAATGAGTCGGCTCTTTGCATCAGGTGGCCAAAGTATTGGGGTTTCAACTTCAACATCAGTCCTACCAATGAACACCCAGGACTTATCTCCTTTAGGATGGACTGGTTGGATCTCCTTGCAGTCCAAGGGACTCTCAAGAATCTTCTCCAACACCACAGTTCAAAAGCATCGATTCTTCAGCGCTCAGCTTTCTTTATAGTCCAACTTTCACATCCTTACATGACTACTGGAAAAACCATAGCTTTGACTAGACAGATCTTTGTTGGCAAAGTAATGTCTCTGCTTTTTAATATGCTACCATACTCTTTGGTTTGTGGGATGACCCTTGGTTCCTCAAATGAAAGAAGCATATGTTATTTCTATTATTTCTAAAGCCCATATGTCATTTCTATTATAATTTTTGAGCATGGATCTTTTCACAGTAAACTGTGAGCTAAGATTCTTAACTTACAAGGTTGCATTACAGTGTTAAACAGTTAGAGATTTTTTACTATGCGTATCCATGGGAGGTGAGAAGGAAAAGGGATCACTTCCTGCAGTTAGGTGAGTTGCTAAATGAGAATGGGGATCAAGAAGGAAAAGATAGTTGCGTTATTTTGATGTATGTTTTTTAATCACTTTCACCAGCCCTTCTAAATATAGTGTTTAATATGCTAACTAAAATGAGTGGATTGGATCCATTCTCAAGGAAACCTGTGTTTCATTTTTACCCTCTATCCTTTATTCAGTTAACCCTCCCTTTGTTGAATGTATTTGTGGAATTTATGCAAACTCACACACACTTAAAATTAATTGAAGTGACATTGGTTTGTAAAATCATATAAGTTTCATGTGTACAACACTGTGTTTCAACTGGCAACTACTTTCTTAAATAGAACAACTTTGGGTTGCTTTCATCTGGCGTGTCTTTGAGCTCTATTGTCAACCAATTTTATGTTATTTAAATATGTATGTGTGTTTGACTATGTATTTCTTATATTTTTAGCACACAAACATATTGTTTTTGTTAAGTCTTATCTATCTTAAAACAATCTTCTGATTGTGGTGATTAGTTTATGAATTGATAAACTTGCACTCTCTGATTTTCAATAGTTTTAAATATTAATTTCACTGAATATAAAATAAAAGGCAGGGTTTTGGACTAGGTTCTGTGTGTAATACTAACTTATCACAAAAGTTAACATCTGTGGCTGAGCTATCTAGGTTTCAGGGTATGTGTCATTTAATTTTCTCTTTATCTTGCTACATGGATGCTCTTTGAACTGCAAGCATATCACTCTGATTTTTGTTCATGAACATGCTTTCCTGTGCCATGAGATAGGAAAAGTGTTTTTTATACATAATACTTTGAGATTGCCTTTAGGGTCATTGCATATTTTGTAATTTGTTGACCTTTTTGATTTGGTGGTTTATTTTAAGCTGTTAAGAATTTCATTTCCTGGCTGAATGTCTTAACTGTATTTAGTCCAAGACAGGCCTTCCACTTAGCACTTATTTCAGTGCGGTGAAGCTTCGTTGGCTCCTTGACAATGTCAGAAAAGTTCAAAAGGCTGTTGAAGAAGATAGAGCTCTTTTTGGGACCATTGATTCATGGCTTATTTGGGTATGTTTAAAAATCATGTATGTATGGAAAACATTTTTAAATTGCTTATCTTTTTTCTATGGAGAGTTTCAAACTTTTTAGTTGGCAGCATCATTAAGAAAAGCCACTCACGAAACAGCAGAAAATTTCAGCTGCCATTTGAGAGGCAATTTTGGCTACCTCCTTTTTATTTTTATCTTGCCTTATTTCAGTAAAAATGAAGGATGATTGCCAAAACCATATCTCATGTCTGTTACCTTTAGCATAACTAATTTAGGTAATTATCAAGTAGTAAATTTCAGTCGCCTGTATCCCTTGCCTATTATTCACTCCTTTGGTACGTGCAGGGGACTGGCTCTAGGACCCACCAGAGATAGTTAGCAGTCTGTATCTATGGATTGTGTAATACTATAGTTTTTATTTTAAAAATCTACATAAAAGCACAGTTTGAACCTGTGTTGCACAAGGGTTAACTGTATTTCTTTTCCACTAGCCATTTCTTAGAAGAAATTATCTCTTCTATTTTCTACTATTTAACATGGTAATACACCTGGGACTACTTTTTAGCATTTGCTTTCAACATCGCATAGGTGTCTATTACTTAGTTAGGCCACAATATGAAAAATCATAGTGGAAATTACTGATGTATAATCTTCTTGCCTAAATTGAACATGAATGAGTAGAAGCAAACCTTTCTTATTCTCAGTTATTTTCAAGGGTATTTTCAAATACACCCAAAACGTGGAGGGAATAGTGTCATGAACCTCTAAAATAATGAGTCAGCTACAGTCATTGGCTATGGCCAAACTTGTTCCCACTATACTCACTCCTTCTCCCCATGGATAATTTTAAAGCAAATACCAGACATATAATTTCATTTGCAAACACTTCTGTAAGTGTGGGATTATTATTTTTTTTCCAACATTCAGGGGAATGTTAAAGGAACATTGCCTCTCTTGTCGCTTGCCAGATCCACAGAGCAGATCAGACAAAACCCTCTATCAGGAAGTGGCGCCTTCCCCAGCCCTCCCTGTCTTGGCCAGGGTACGTTATGCTTTGTGTTCATGGCCAGCAGTTTTCATATGTTTTAATCACAGTTGAAATAATTCGGACAATAGTTCTCACCATTGCCTGGAGCCAGAGTAAGGCAGTATGTTGAACTGTGAGCTGCAGGACACTCGAGGGAGCACATTGAGCTGTCCCCTTCCTCCCCTGTTCCCACATGATGCCATTACTGCACTTCTGTTCCTTTCTTACTCCTCACTGCTTCTACATAAAAGAAAGCAGCAGTCCTTGTAGTTCAGGTCCAAGGGTATTAACATTAGAGAGTTTAAAGCTCTGCTTTCAGGATATGTGCTTGGGTCAGTGCAGTGCAGCCCGGTGAGAATTGTTACTTCAAAACAGGCACACACACACACACACACACACACACACACACACACAAACATGCACACATACAGCAAGAACAGGAGCAACACAGGTCAATAACATCCCACGAGGTAGGCACATCAAATTTAATAAGACTGTGCATCTTCCAAAGATAAAAGGATGAAAGCAAAGCTGATTTTTTGTTTTCATTAACCATCAACTAGAACTGCTGTCTACTATGATGGCCACTTGACCACATATGGCCATGGAGCACTTGAAATGTGGCAGGTCTGAATTGAGATGTGCATGAGTGTAAAATATACACTTCATTTCAAAGAGTTAATACAAAAAAAGGTAAAATGTCTTACTAATAATTTCATACGTTGAAAGGATATTTTGAATATATTAAGTTAAATAAAACTTACAGTATTATTCATTTCACCTGCTTCTTTATGCTTTTTAATTGTAGCAACTAGAAAATATACAATTACATGGGTGGGTCAATGTGGTTCTGTTACATTGTATTTCTGTTGGACACCAAGGAACACTAGAAGATGAAGTAATTGAAAGGTTAAAACGTTCCATTCTCTTGCTGTATGGGCTCTGCAACAGATTCTGGCTCTTGACAAAGTAGAAATTAAATTGCAAATAAGTGCAGATTTAACATGTCATGTTCTTCTGTCCAGAGCTTGACAGGAGGAGCCAGTGGAGGTGTCCATTGTACAGATGTAACAAATGCAAGCAGGACGATGCTTTTCAACATCCATTCTTTGGAATGGGATAAAGAGCTCTGCGAGTGAGTTGTGTTTTGCCCTCATGATAGTTTTCCAATTTGTTGCCTGTCTATAACCTAAATCTTAATTTTTTTCAGATTGTCAGTGGAGCACCAAACTTTGTTGATATTTAACTACAATATACAAGTCTATGTTGTATACTCTTTTTTTCTAATTGGAGGATAATCGCTTTACAATGTTGTGTTGGTTTCTGGCATACAACAATGCGAATATGTATATATACACCTTCCCTCTTGAGCCTCCCTCCCCTACCACATCCTGCCCCTCTGGGTCATCACAGAGCACAAGACTGGGCTCCCTGTAAGAGACTATTACTGCATATATAATAAATAGGCCAAATTAAGTAATTGTCTCAATGATTCTTCAAGGAAAATTAGGTTCCTTAATAAAAGTACTTTGTTTTTTGTGTACTTTTGCTTTTGTATTGATTTCTTTATGTAAAGTTAGTGTTAAATATCTAAGCCTGCTGCTGCTGTTAAGTCGCTTCAGTCGTGTCCGACTCTGTGAGACCCCATAGACGGCAGCCCACCAGGCTCCCCCGTCCCTGGGATTCTCCAGGCAGAACACTAGAGTGGGTTGCCATTTCCTTCTCCAATGCATGAAAGTGAAAAGTGAAAGTGAAGTCGCTCAGTCGTGCCCAACTCTTAACGACCCCATGGACTGGAGCCCACCAGGCTCCTCCGTCCATGGGATTTTCCAGGCAAGAGTACCGGAGTTGCCTACTGCTGGCTTATCTATTTCTTCCCATTTAACTCAACTCTCAAATATGCCTGTTTTTAATTTTTGTTTGCATGCCTTTAAATTCATATAAATGTTTCTAGATATTTAGTTAAAATAGCATTATATACCCAATCTTATTTTACTGGTTTTTTTTTTTAGATTTTTTGAAATTCCAATGAAAATTCTTCCAAATGTCCGGAGTTCTTCAGAGATCTATGGCCTAATGGTAAAAAGAAAAAGAAATTTTTTTAATTTAATTTTTATCTTAATAAAAACCTTACTATTCAGAATTCAAAAGTCAGTTGTGTTATGTTTTATATTTTGAGACCCATGAATTTTTTATGAATGTTGGCAGTATGTAAAATAATAATTTAGTATTGTCTAAAAAGTTTTATAACTTCAAATTCTTGAGTCCTTCTTGCCAATTTATGTTTTATGTATACTTTATATAAAACTACATATAAAATTTTATATGCTATGAACTTTATTGGCTTTTCTTTGAGTATTTTGAAGTATTGATGAGATAATCTAACTGCGGTAGGTGATAAGGGAATATTTGAGCCAGTTTCTTCTTTTAATCCAAATAACTGTTTAGTAGTTGCATTGCCTGCTTTTAATTTATAGGAAGGTCTCCTCACATTGTAGTGGCATTCTTTTTCCTGTTGAATCTCCTTTAATGGCCAGACCATGTCTCATATTAGATTCTTTGTCAGCCTGAACAAAACTTTAGCAGAGAAGCTGAAAGCAAAGAGTCTGTTCTGATTTGTGATTGTTAATTAAACTGGTTTTCATCATAGGCATTTTTACTGTTGCTTTCATTGAAACCCACAGAAGAAGTAGTCTAAGCACAAATTACACATAGCATCGCTGAGTATTTCTGATTACACACCAGGAATGAAAACCTCTAGGATGATTTGAACTGGTGTTTAAGCTCAAAAATCTAGAATGTATGGTAAAAATTAAGAAAAGTATAAGATTAATTACCAAAAAATAATGTTTGGACATTTCATAAAAAGTATTAGTCTACTTATAGACTTAATACACTAGAATACCCGAGTGTTCTGGTTAAAACTTAAGCAAGAAGTCTTAAGTGTTTCATTTATAATAAAGCCTTTTAAGGCAAGATGGCATTTTTTAAGGGAAGCATAATCATTGCTTATCTACAGTTTAAAAGTGCTTTGATAATTTCATAGCTACCTATAAACTGACTTGAGTCAGAGGGAAAAAAACTGTTCTTGAGAAACAGTTTCAGAGAATGGTTGAAAAAACATTTAACTGGCCTAGTTTTCTCTTGCATTTAAAATATTATCCTTCTGTCCCCCTCTCTCCCCCTTGCTGACTATAGAAAATCTCTCATAGCCCGGTGAGTAGGTTGCCCACCAATGATGCTACCCATTCATTTGGAAAAGATACAGTGCATTTCCATTTAGTTTTAGATAAGCAGAAATCCATTTACTCAGCAAATTAATCCAGACTCTTCCATGACCCTGCAAATTATTATAAGCTCTAATGAAGCTTTAGTTATTATTAAAACATAATCTTATTTGTTTCTTTTTAAGTCCTCCATAAAACTAGGAGTGATGTTTCAAAATAAAAGACTAAGATAGTTTTCTGAAATGAGAAATTGTGATAGTCCCTATTACAAAGTACAGTTGTGATGTGCTTTGGGGCTGTAGCATAATAGGAAAATGAGGTATAGTTTTTAGATGTTCTCTACGTCTCTTAAATGACATCTTGCCCAACCTTTCAGACCAGTTAGTTGGAAATGCACTGTCACTTTTTCTGCATGCTTCACCAGAAAATATTCCCAGGAATCCTCCAGGGACCCCCTCCCTGTAAAGAAAAAAGAGCGCTTTCCGTGCCTGACCGCACATAGTAGATTCTGCTGGTAGTTTGATAATAACTTGAATAGTGTAAGCAAAGACTTCTTATAGTATCTGAATACCTTACATATCCAGCCTCTAGGTTTCCTGATTCACTTCACTTATAAGCCAGGTTCAGATTATCCAAGAATATATACAGTAAATAAAAGGTCTTGGATTAACCCAAAAGCATAAAAGAAATAAAATATTGCCCCACTATCTAGTGGGTATTTTCTATTTTGTGAATGATTTCCACATGCATGCTCTTATTTCCTAACCATAGCTGTGTGAGGTGGCTTCTCTTCTTCCCCTCACTATCACAGAGGGGGAGCCCAAAGCTCCCAGAGAAATGGCAGACTGAAAGGTCAGAGGAAAGCTTTTGTTTGGTCCTCTTCCTAATATCAGGTTCATCATAATGTTTGTTCAGGTTTTTCTGTAAGATGGTATGGAAAAACCCGAATGAACTTTTAAGCCAATTCAATACATCACAGGTACTTTGGGGATCATATTCCTTTCCCCTAATTCCTTGATATCAATACATGTTGGTTTGTATTAGTGTAAGTTTTTTTTTTCAAAATTAAATTTGGTAAAATTCACAGTCAGTCACTTAAATCTCATTTTTTCCTTAGAGTGCTAGCCATACTGGTTCAAAATCAAAACCACTATTCATGACACAAATTAACTCTTGCTTATCAAAACGTGAAGAATGATGTTGGCTATGAACAAATAATGCCCCATACCTGAACCTCTCTCTTGTTTCTTATTTATCAAGAGCAGTTTGGGTAGGAAGAACAGTTGGTAAAGTTCAGCCTTCCAAAATAAACATGTTCCATGCTAGTTTGATAGCTCTGTGTTCATTATGAAGGATGTGTTAGTCTGTTCATAGTAACAGCAATAATAGCAAAGAACTAATGGTCTGTGGCATTCATATAAGCTCAGGCCCATTTTATAGATGAATAAATTGAGGTATAGAGAAGTTTCAGCAGCCTGCTCGGTGACTAACTAACTAACTAACCAGGAGTAGATCCTGCAACTCCTGGCTCCCTGTCCAGTGTTCCATGTCCATGTCTCTTCAAGGAATATTGCTAGTATCTCTCTCTCTGAACCACTCATGTAGTTGAAACACTTGCTTTGTCTTGTCTGCCCACATGCTCTGGCATGTTGCTATTTGTGTTCATTTCTATTACAGTTATGTTATTAGAGCCAAATTTGTGATTATTCATAATCCTTTTTTAAAATTTCATTAGAAAGCTGGGGCCTTGGAAGGTGTGCCAATATCTGGGGTAAGTTTCATCACCAAACATCTCCCTACCACCTCCCTACCCCACCCCCTTTCATGTTCTGGCTTGCCTTAATCAATCTGTTCCTCCTTTAACTATGGAAAATAAGTAAGAGCAGAAGGATTGGCTAATTCTTATTTTGACGGGATGCAGTGTGGGCTATTAAGAATTTTGTTGAGTAAATTAATTCTAACTCTCCCTTCCTATCCCTGTTTGGAGCATCAACACATAGGGCAATGGCCAAATGGAGGTAATGCAAAGAATATAAGACAGTTCGCTCCTTCTTAAATGAAGAAGGAAAAATAAACCTTATAGCTCTCCTAAAAAGAAAATGGATAATATTATCTTAGTATTCTTTATTGTCATATATCCTTTCAGTGTTTGGGAGACCAGTCTGCTGCATTGGTGGGACAAATGTGCTTCCAAGATGGACAAGCCAAAAACACGTGAGTTTTAAGAAACAGACCTGCAAACCAATGGGGTCTTGTTTGTTTGTTTTTCCCTTTGGTGTTTGGAATGAGGAAAAGCTTTTGAAGTTTCTCCACACTGAAAATTAATAGTTCAAGAGTGCCAATACAGTTATATACGTTTACACTTTTTGCCATTTGTTTTTCTTCATCTCCTTCACGTAAATCAAACCATGGCATATGTAAACACACTGATGAAGCTTGTGAAAATCTTAATTTATAAAATTCAAAACCTTTCCCATACAGAAACTAAATGCTGGTTTAAAGTACTTTTGCCTTGGGACGGACTTCCCTGGTGGTCCAATGGTTAAGACTCTACATGTCCAATGTAGGAGGCATGGGTTCGATCCCTAGTCAGGAAATGTGACAATCCCACATGCCATACAGGCGGCCAAAATGAATACAATTTTTTTAAAAAATTTAAATAATAAAAAATAAAGTATTCTTGCCCTTTGCAGAGGTTGTTGGAGGGAGGCTGAGCAGAGGGAAGAAAGCCATGATGAAACTCTAATTTTCAACATATCGTTCCTGCACAAGACTTTCTCACTAATTTCAAAGTCATATTTTTGTGGGATTTTTCAAAGTTATTTCTCTGGCACTATGCTTTCTCCCCGTCATTTGAAGTTTCTGCCTCAACACAAAGCAGAAGGAATGACAGAAGTAGAGATTTTGTGCATTTTTCTTCTCATCTCGTCTTCTTAATAGTCACACATGTAGTCTATAACAAGCCCCATATTTAAGAGTGATAAGATGACTCCCACTTTAGGATGAGAAAAACAGATACTCAGAGAAGTTAAGCTAGTAAGTGAGGAAGGCAGTCTTTGCATCCGAATCCAGCTGATTCAATTTAGGGCACTTGACCTTTATACTTTACTGTCCCCTGTGTGGAAAAGATTTCCATAGCCCTGGCAGCAGGCTGTCTACCTTTAATGGTTTTTATCTTGAGGATTCTTTTTTTTGGCCACACCCCACAGTATGTGGGATCTTAGTTCCCCGACCAGGGGTCAAACCCACACCCCCTGCAGTGACAGTGTGGAGTCTTAACCTCCAGACTGCCAGGGAAGTCCTGTTTTCTAATTCTCTCATTAATGTTAACTTCAGTGCTTGCATTCACCTTTTTGTCAGTAATGGAATGTCTCTATATTTTAGATGTAGTGTTCTTATACTCTAGTAGGGTCAGAAGTCCTCATGCAAAAGTGTGACATTTGGGTGACAGTTTTTCTGAGAGGAGAGATAGGAAAATTCTTCTCAGGTCATGGTATCCTGTGGGTCTAGAAACATATTCTTTGAATTCTGGATTCCAGGTAGCTAAGTCAGGAGTCAGAGAAATGATAGAAAAGTAGGCTATCCCCACTGCCCTCTTCTTTCCTCCTCTGCCTGGCACCCTAATGCTAGTAAAGCAGATGCTATCTCTCTTTGGCAAGTACCTGACACTGTAGAGCACATGGGAGGTGCCCAGTAAAGTTGCACAAAGTTTATTTTGTTTCTGTTTATGCTCCCCTCCCTCTTAAGCATTATCAGCCAATTCCGGAAATGCGGGATTTAAGTTAGGGAGGGCAGTCTGAGTACCGCAGCAGCCCCTGCAGGTTGAAAGAGGGGAAGAATTGTAAGATCTTTGGCTCATGTTTCTCTTCCTGAAGGAAAAGATCACAGATATACAGTTCATCATAGTATAGATCAGAACTTATGTGCCATAAGAAACTTGGAAGTACTGCTGTTGGGTTTCAAAGGGAGGCAAGAAAAATCACAAAGATTGTTAGTAGTGAGACGTTTTGAAGACTGAGCAGTATTGGTGAACACGTGGAACACTGAACTAAGATGCAGACAAGGAAATGGAAAACTTTATTTAGAGAATGTAGAGGACAGTTGGGTAGGGAAGTGATTGTGGGGAAATAAGGCTAAGGTGGTGTGACACCCTAAATTCCAGAGTAAGGAGTTGTTTGTTTTTTTTTTCTGGAAGGCAATGGGATACTTCCTGAAGGTTTGGGGGCTGCTGTTCAGAGATGACTGGAGCTGTTCATTAATGATATGGCAGTCCTGGGTTAAAGCGAGGAGAGGGCTTCCCTGGTGGCTCTGTGGTAAAGAATCTGCCTGCCGGTGCAGGAGTCACGGTTCGATCCTTGATCCCAGAAGATCCCACATGCCGCATAGCAACTAAGCCCCTGTGCCACAGCTACTGAGCTTGTGCTCTAGCGCCGAGGAGCCACAGCTACTGAGCTCACATACTGCAACTACTGAAGCTCCCGCACCTAGACCTGTGCTCTACAACAAGAGCAGCCACCACCATGAGAAGCCCTAGCACTGTAACTAGAGAGTAGCCCCCACTTGCCGCAACTAGATAAAGCCCGCTCAGCAGTGAAGACCCAGCATAGCCAAAAATAAACAACTAAATTAAAAAAAAATAAAGCAAGGAAAAACTAGAGGCAGAGAGGACATGGAGGCGGCTACAGCAACTCAGTAACAGCAACAAAGACTAAGAAGGATGAGGAGGACTGAGATGGAGGTATGGGTGGATGTCCATGGCACTGCAGAGGAACACGAGACAGGAAGCAGTTATGGAGTCTAGTTACCTGGTCCCAGTGATTAGATGTAGCCAAAGTATGGAATGGGTTCAAGACTTTGTGTTTGGGATACGTTGGTGATACTGATAGGCTATACATTATACATACATGGTCATGGGGAATGAATGTAGTATAAAAGTATAGATTTTGAGTTTCCCATATTTAGAGGTGATTTTTGAAGCAATAAGAATTGATGAAATTACCAAGAAAAAGTATATAGGTAGAGGAGATATTTAGAAGAAGGAAGCGATGACTGGATGGAGAATTCAGACAAATAGAATGTAGTGAGTCATTAATGTGGAGATTCAGGGTCTCTATTTAAGACTCTACTAGGGTCTCTCTTTAAGAGAGGGGCCTGGTCAGCAGTGCAAAATAGAACAAAAAGGACATAGAAATCAGGTCTTCGGTGGTGACCTCCAAGAATGAAGCTTTAATACAATGCTCAAGATGGAAGCCAGGTTACAAATGGTCAGAAGAGATGCAGGCAAGTAGAAGATAGAGACAGCAGGACAGAATGTGCTATGCAAACAGGCAACCATCCAGGAAGGAGGAGTGAAGTAGACAGTTTGTTAGATTAATAGGATCTTTCAAACTTTGGGGAATTTTGTTCGTTTGTGTTTTTAATTTAAGCTTGTGCTTTAAGTGCCTCCTCTCTCCCAGAGGCTCTAAGTGTAGTAGCAGAGGCCTCCTGCCTCTTCCACAGATTCAACTAGGACCACTCACACACCCCCACCCCACCACCCCCACTGTCTGAACACAGTAGAATCTTGAGAAAGGATTGGTAGACCATATAAATGCTGAAAAACCCATATATTTTTGATGACTGGGAAGAAAAAAATAAAATTTAAGAAGAAAATAATTGCCTATATATGGCTTTGAAAGCGGTAGCCTAGGGACTTCCCTGGTGGTCCAGTGGTTAAGACTCTGGGTTTCTACTGCATGGGTTCTATCCTTGGTTGGGGAACTAAGATCCCACATACTGTTCGACCACACACACACAAAAAAAATTGCTGTGGCCTAAATGTAGCAAAGAAGTCTCTTCATGTGTTGATAATGCTCATTAATTACTTATTAAGTGTACATGAACTTAAGAATTTACTTCTATGAAGTACCTTGAGCCTCTGTGTCAATTTCATAATTTAGGACTTGTACACTACTGTTCAGTATACATAGTGTTTATATGGGGACTAAATCAGTACAGATTTCTCCTTTATAAAGTGTGGAACAGATAATTAACTTCCACTTTTATGAATATTTATTCATGGAGACTGACTTAAAATATGTAGCTTTTTCAGCGTCACAGAAGTAAAAAGGTATAGAGATTTATGTGTTTTGACTTCATAAATGTATTATTACCTGAACCTAGTGTTATTTGACTGGTATCTTTGAAAACTGAGGTAGATACTGATAGATGCCGTGCTCCCTGAATGTGCTGGCTGGTCATCAAGCAGCCCACAATCATGCTTGAATCAAGCAAAAGAGATGGATGGTCTTGGGTGAATTCTTCTTCACATCAGTGGTTCCTGGAAAGATGTTTTTCAAAAAAAAAATTGGCCCCTTTCTGTTTGCTCCATAAGACAAACACAGTCAGAGGGGTCTGTTGGCTTAGCACTGACTAATATTAATAGCAGCATCTGCTGGGATCTGTCTGCGCACCCCTGGGCTGAGCCCTCCCCATTCTCCCACCTGGGCTAATGAAAGTCACAGAGCACAGCAGCAAGGCCTGTGGGGAGGGAATCCCAGGCAAGTTAGGACAGCTGTGGTGAGCCAGGGATGATAGCCAACTCATTTGAAAAGTGTTGCCATGAGACCCTTGCTGATATCAGCTTGAACCACTTATCTGCTCCGCACAATTCAGAACCACTCATGCATGTCCAAGTGCCAGATTTGTTGCAGAGTCCAA
This sequence comes from Capra ibex, assembly GCA_006410555.1. Taxonomy (NCBI): domain Eukaryota; kingdom Metazoa; phylum Chordata; class Mammalia; order Artiodactyla; family Bovidae; genus Capra; species Capra ibex. The sequence continues at coordinate 34,360 of SJYO01031184.1, forward strand.
AGCTTTTGCTGATAAGGCCGCCACAAAGTAAATTCAGTTCTTCCCTGGCAGCTGTGCTACGTGCTGGCTCTGACTCTCTGAGCACTGTTAGAACACCCTATCCTGCGTAGGGAAGGGAGAAGATAGACCAGCAATAGCTTTTCCCTCCTAGCTACTCCTGTGCCAAAGTCCAGCTACACTTTTCCCCCACGCTGGACCTACACCCTCTCCATGCCAGAGGTTTACGGCTGCCTAATGATGGAGCTAGGCCGGCCTGCCCCATTGCTGAATGGCACTATACGTGGATTAGTAGAGATGTAACTGTGAGAGAATTTAGGATTTATTGTAACTCAGTGCTATTTTATTAATATAAACAGGAACCTGGGTTACGACTAAACTCCAAATACTATACTTGCATTTTTTCATTGTTGTTCAGTCACTCAGTCATGTCCGACTCTTTGCGACCCCATGGACTGCAGCACATCAGGCTTCCCTTTCCATCACCAGCTCCTGGAGCTTGCTCAAACTTATGTCCATTGAGTTGGTGATGCCATTCAACCATCTCATCCTCTGCCGCCCCATTCTCCTGCCCTCAATCTTTCCCAGCATCAGGGTCTTTTCCAATGAGTCAGCTCTTTGCATCAGATGGCTAAAGTATTGGAGCCTCAGCTTTAGCATTGGTCCTTCCAATGAATATTCAGAGTTGATTTCCTTTAGGATTAACTGGTTTGGTCTCCTTGCAGTCCAAGGGACTCTCAAGAGTCTTCTCCAGCACCACAGTTTGAAAGCATCAATTCTTTGGCCCTCAGCCTTCTTTATGGTCCAACTCTCACATCCCTACATGACTACTGGAAAAACCACGGCTTTGATCATATGGACCTTTGTAGGCAAAGTGATATCTCTGCTTTTCAATACGCTGTCTAGATTTGTCATAGCTTTTCTTCCAAGGAGCAAGCATCTTGTAATTTCATGGCTGCAGTCACCATCTGCAGTGATTTTGGAGCCCAAGAAAATAAAGTCTGTCCCTGTTTCCATTTTTTCCCCATCTATTTGCTATGAAGTGATGGGACTAGATGCCATGATCTTAGTGTTTTGAATGTTGAGTTTTTCCATTAGGATTCCACTAAGTACATTTTCTTCTAGACTTTTTTTTTTTTTTAAGGAAGCACATATTTTTAAAATATTTGTTTGTTAACTTTTGGCCATGCTGGGTCTTGGTTGCTGTGCAGGCTTTCTCTAGTTGTGGCAAGTAGGGGCTACATTTTGTGGTGCTTGGGCTTCTCATGGTGGTGGCTTCTCTTGTTGCAGAGCACGGGCTTTGAGGCATGTGGGCTAAGTAGTTGTAGCACATGGGCTTTGTTGCCCTGTGGCATGTGGGGTCTTCCCAGACCAGGGATCAAACCAGTGTTCTCTGCATTGGCAGGAGAATTCTTTACCACTGGGCCAACAGGGAAATCCCTAGACTGTTCTTTAAAACATTATTCCAAGAGTGTATGTGATATTTGTTAACTTTTGAAACTTTTCTAAAAATTTAATTTCTTTTATTGTTCTATGTTAAATGTCAATGTTGTATTATTAACATTTCAGCATTTACTTTTAATAAAATTGTCCTACTGTTCATTCTTCCCCTAACTGTAGGTATGGAACAGGCTGCTTCTTACTATGTAATACAGGCCGTAAGGTTGGTGTTTTTCAAATTAAAAGATTCATGGAAGTCTTCTTTAACTTCGTATAAATAATACTTCAACATAATTTGCTATTAAGTAACTTTTGAGTCAGCAGCTTTTTAAAAATTTTTATCAGGGTTTAATTTAGAGCTCAATAAAAATGATGAGTATCATTACATTTTAAGCATTCTTGTAAGAACCATTTTAGGTTCTTTAACTTTTATATGTGTGTTTTTAATTGTGTTAGTAGAATATCTCACTAGGAGCTTGTCAGATTCTTAATTCAAGTCCAATTTCCAACAAGGGATAAACTTTTTGTACTATTTGAGTGTATTGTTCTTTTTAAAATAATTTTTATTGGAGTTAATAGTTGATTTATAATGTTGTGGTAGTTTCAGGTGTACAGCAAAGAATGTCCACTTTTTTAAGATCTTTTTCCATGTAGGTCATTCCATGTAGATCTTCCCAACCCAGAGTGTTGAGTAGAGTTTCCTGTGCTATTAGTTATCCTTATTAGTTATCTGTTTTATATATAGTAGTGTGTATATATATATATATATATATCCCAGTCTGCCAAGTGTATTGTTCTTAAAACTGGTAATATTGATATTTAAGATATATTTTCTAAATTGTTATGTTTATTGAGTTATAACTAGATCATTTTTGCTTTAAAAATCTTATGCTGTCTTTTTGTTTTCCTGGCTATAAACTCTTTTTCTCTTTTCTACAGTGTGTATTTTCTGAACATGGCCTTCTGACCACAGTGGCTTATAAACTCGGCAGAGATAAACCTGTATATTATGCATTAGAAGTAAGTACATTTCAATCAGTATAGATAATATGACAGACATTCAAAGTGAAAGTGAAGTCGCTCAGTTGTGTCTGACTCTTTGTGACCCCATGGACTGTAGCCTATCAGGTTCCTCTGTCCATGGGATTTTCCAGGCAAGAGTGCTGGAATGGATTGCCATTTCCTTCTCCAGGGGATCTTCCTGACCCAGGAATCAAACCTGGGTCTCCCACATTGCAGGCAAACACTTTACCGTCTGAGCCACCAGGGAAGCAGACGTTCAAAGCTAATGAAAATCACAGTGTTATCTGTAAGAATGAGAAGCAACTTCTCAGTCTCTATAGTTTTATCATGACATTGCAACAATTCAGTCACAAAAAAGCTCCATTTCCAATTCTAGTTCTCATTATTTTTAGTTACTTCCTAGAAATAGTGTTGAACTTCTCAAAGTCATCCATCGGGGATAGAGTGGACTTCTTCTAAACTCTGGTTGGACTGGTTAATGTAATTTTGACCTCTTCACATGAATTACAAATGTTCTTTTGGCATCTAGAATGCTAAATCCTTTCTAGTAGGTTTTCATTATAGTTTGCCCAGGATAGATTCATCAGAGAAATCACTGTCAATGGCAACTATAGCCATACAAGTTGTCTTTCTTAAAACAGTGAGAGTTGAAATTCAAAATTACTCCTTGATTCATGGGCTGCAGAATGTATACGTGCTGTTGTTGTTTAGTCGCTCAGTCATGTCCAGTTCTTCATGACCCCATGGACTGTAGCCCACCAGACTCCTCTCTCCATGGGATTCTCCAGGCAAAAATACTGGAGTGGGTTGCCATGTCCTTCTCCAGGGTATCTTCCCAACCCAGGGATCGAATACACATCTCTTGCATTGGCAGGTAGATTCTTTATCCGTGAGCCATCAGGGAAGCCCATATGTTGCATCAGTAGGCAGGAAAACAACATGAATCTCACTGTAGATCTCCATCAGAGCTCTTGTGTGACCAGATACATTGTCAGTTCCCTTCATATTTTGAAGGGAATCCTCTTCTGAGGATTATGTTTCCACAGCTGGTTTAAAATATTCAGCACTTCATGTTGTGAACAGATGTGCTGTCATCTAAGCTTTCTTGTTTCATTTATAGAGCACAGACAGCGTAGATTTACTGTAATTCTTAAGGACCCTAGGTAAATAAACACTGGCTTCAACTTAAGGTCACCAGCTACATTAGCCCCTAACAAGAGAGACAGCCTGTTCTCTGAAGCTTTGAAGTTAGACATTGACTTCTTCTCTCCAGCTGTGAATGTCTCCAATGTCTTTCCTTCCAATATAAGGCTATTTCATCTACATTGAAAATGTGTTGTTTAGTAGCCACCTTCATTAATGGTCTTAGCTAGATCTTCTGAATAACTTGCTGTGGCTTCTACATCACCACTTGCTGCTTCACCTTGCACTTTTATGTTACAGAGACAATTTCTTTCCTTAAACTACATGAACCAACCTCTGCTAGCTCCAGATTTTTTTCTGAAGCTTCCTCTCCTCTTCCGGCCTTCATAAAATTAAAGAGAGTTAGGGCCTTGCTCTGGCTTAGGGGAATGTTGTGGTTCATTTGATCTCCTATCCAGATCACTCAGACTTGCTCCATATCAGCAATAAAGTTGTTTCACTTCTTTATCATTCGTGTGTTCACTGGAATAGCACTTTTACTTTACTTCAGGTTTTCCTTTGCATTCACAACTTGGCTAACCATTTGGTGCCAGAGGCCTAGCTTTCAGCCTGTCTCAGCTTTAGATATTATTTCATCATTAGTTTAATTATTTCTATTGAGTTTTTGGTTTAAAGTGAGACATGGGACACTTCTTTCACTTGAGCATTTAGAGGTCATTGTAAGGTTATTAATTCGCCTAATTTCAATATTGTTACATCTCGGGGAATAGGGAGGTCTGAGGAGAAGTAGAGAAATGGGGAATGGCCAGTCGGTGAAGCTGTTAGAACATATACATTTATAAGTTTGCTGTCTTATATAGGAACAATTTGTGGCACCCCAGAACAATTACAGTAGTAACACCAAAAATCACTAATCACAGATCACCTTAACAAATATAATAATAAAATTTGAAATATTTCTAGAATTACCAAAATGTGACACAGAGATACAAAGTGAGCAAATGTTAGAAAAATGGTACCAGTAGACTTGCTCTGTGCAGGGTTGCCACAAACCTTCAGTTTGTGGGGGAAACAAACAAACCTAGTATCTGGGAAGCACAGTAAAATGAGGTATTCCTGGGACTTCCCTGGTTGTCCTGTGGTTAAGACTCCAAGCTCCAATGCCGGAGGCCCAGGTTTAATCTCTGGTCAGGGAACTAGATCCCACATGCTGCAGCTAAGACCCTGTGCAGCCAAACAAATAAGTGTTTAAAAAATAATAAAATGAAATATGCCCACTGTGGGATTTGTGCCTCCATGACCATAAACACTGTTTCTGCTACTCTAGCCTGAGAGTTCATTCATTTAGTCTAATCATCCCACCATATCATTGGCTCCAAGAGCATATATTAAAATATCTAGCTCTTTTTGAATGAATTATCAAGCCACGTCTATGCCATTTTATATTAATATTTGCAGAGACGATCTTTTGTTCATCTAAATTGAGGTCTTTGTTTCTTCCTATTAAATTTCATGATAGTGATTTTTCAGCCAATTCTGACACGAGTCTGAATGCTTTTTCATTCTTCACCCTTACTCTTCCAGTTTTGTCTTTTCTGGAGACTTAACACATTAGCTTTATGATTTTTTTTAATTTATTTATTTTAATTGGAGGATAATGACTTTACAATACTGTGATGGGTTTTGCCATACATCACTATGAATCAGCCATAGGTATACATGCATCTCCTCCATCCTGAACCCACCTCCTTCCCCACTGTATCCCTCCGTGTTGTCACAGAGCACCAGCATATATATTACCATATGATTTTGTTTTTGATTCATGTAATTTTTTTTTAGTTTCATAGAATTTTAAAGCTGAGGGAAGCAGTGGATTAGATGACAACAGGCTTCGCTACACCCTGCTATCCCCTTGTTTCATGTGTGAAGAAGGCAAGTGAAACTGGAGTCATTTGGCCAAGGTAGTTTGATGCAAATCCACATTATTGGACATCAGAGTCTAGATGCCTGGGCTGCCCCACTGGACCATCTCCTTCCT
>SJYO01031205.1:0-19067 GCA_006410555.1 Capra ibex
TGACTAGATGGACCTTAGTTGGCAAAGTAATCTCTCTGCTTTTGAATTTGCTGTCTAGGTTGGTCATAACTTTTCTTCCAAGGAGTAAGTGTCTTTTAATTTTGTGGCTGCAGTCACCATCTGCAGTGATTTTGGAGCCCAAACAAATAAAGTCTGACACTGTTGACACTGTTTCCCTGTCTATTTCCCATGAAGTGATGGGACCAGATGCCATGATCTTTGTTTTCTGAATGTTGAGCTTTAAGCCAACTTTTTTGCTCTCCTCTTTCACTTGCATCAAGAGGCTTTTTAGCTCCTCTTCACTTTCTGCCATAAGGATGGTGTCATCTACATATCTGAGGTTATTGATATTTCTCCCAGCAATCTTGATGCCAGCTTGTGTTTCTTCCAGTCCAGCGTTTCTCATGATGTACTCTGCATAGAAGTTAAATAAGGAGGGTGACAATATACAGCCTTGATGTACTCCTTTTCCTATTTGGAACCAGTCTGTTGTTCCATGTCCAGTTCTAACTGTTGCTCCCTGACCTGCGTACAGATTTCTCAAGAGGCAGGTTAGGTGGTCTGGTATTCCCATCTCTTGAAGAATTTTCCACAGTTTATTGTGATCCACATGGTCAAAGGCTTTGGGATAGTCATTAAAGCAGAAATAGATGTTTTTCTGGAACTCTCTTGCTTTTTCCATGATCCAACAGATGTTGGCAATTTGACCTCTGGTTCCTCTGCCTTTTCTAAAACCAACTAAACATCAGGGAGTTCACGGTTCACGTATTGCTGAAGCCTGGCTTGGAGAATTTTGAGCATTACTTTACTAGCATGTGAGATGAGTGCAGTTGGGCGGTAGTTTGAGCATTCTTTGGCATTGCCTTTCTTTGGGATTGGAATGAAAACTGACCTTTTGCAGTCCTGTGGCCACTGCTGAGTTTTCCAAATTTGCTGGCATATTGAGTACAGCACTTTCACAGCATCATCTCTCAGAATTTGAAACAGCTCAACTGGAATTCCATCACCTCCACTAGCTTTGTTCGTAGTGATGCTTTCTAAGGCCCACTTGACTTCACATTCCAAGATGTCTGGCTCTAGGTTAGTGATCACATCATCATGATTATCTAGGTCGTGAAGATCTTTTTTGTACAGTTCTTCTGTGTATTCTTTCCACCTCTTCTTAATATCTTCTGCTTCTGGTAGGTCCAGACCATTTCTGTCCTTTATCGAGCGCATCTTTGCATGAAATGTTCCCTTGGTATCTCTAATTTTCTTGAAGAGATCTCTAGTCTTTCCCATTCAGTTCTTTTCCTCTTTTTCTTTGCATTGATAGCTGAAGAAGGCTTTCTTATCTCTTCTTGCTATTCTTTGGAACTCTGCATTCAGATGCTTATATCGTGCCTTTTCTCCTTTGCTTTTTGCCTCTCGTCTTTTCACAGCTATTTGTAAGCCCTCCCCAGACAGCCATTTTGCTTTTTTGCATTTCTTTTCCATGGGGATGGTCTTGATCCTTGTCTCCTGTACAATGTCACGAACCTCATTCCATAGTTCATCAGGCACTCTATCTATCAGATCTAGACCCTTAAATCCATTTCTCACTTCCACTGTATAATCATAAGGGATTTGATTTAGGTCATACCTGAATGGTCTAGCGGTTTTCCCTACATTCTTCAATTTGAGTCTGAATTTGGCAATAAGGAGTTCATGATCTGAGCCACCTCCTGGTCTTGTTTTTGTTGACTGTATAGAGCTTCTCCATCTTTGGCTGCAAAGAATATAATCAGTCTGATTTTGGTGTTGACCATCTGGTGATGTCCATGTGTAGAGTCTTCTCTTGTGTTGTTGGAAGAGGGTGTTTGCTATGACCAGTGCGTTTTCTTGGCAAAACTCTATTAGTCTTTGCCCTGCTTGATTCCACATTCCAAGGCCAAATTTGCCTGTTACTCCAGGTGTTTCTTGACTTCCTACTTTCGCATTCCAGTCCCCTATAATGAAAAGGACATCTTTTTTGGGTGTTAGTTCTAAAAGGTCTTGTAGGTCTTCATAGAACTGTTCAAATTCAGTTTATTCACCGTTACTGGTTGGGGCATAGACTTGGATTACTGTGATATTGAATGGTTTGCCTTGGAAACGAACAGAGATCATTCTATCGTTTTAGAGATTGCATCCAAGTACTGCATTTCGGACTGTTTTGTTGACCATGATGGCTACTCCATTTCTTCTGAGGGATTCCTGCCCTCACTAGTAGATATAATGGTCATCTGAGTTAAATTCACCCACTCCAGTCCATTTTAGTTCTCTGATTCCTAGAATGTCAACGTTCACCCTTGCCATCTCTTGTTTGACCACTTCTAATTTGCCTTGATTCATGGACCTGACATTCCAGGTTCCTATGCAATATTGCTCTTTACAGCATTGACAGTAGGAGGGGTGAAATCACATTTAGAATCAGATTCCATACCCCCCAGAGACACTCTGAAAGTGACAGTTGCTCAGTCATGTCTGACTCTTTGCAACCACATGGTCCATATGGTCCATGGAATTCTCAAGGCCAGAATACTGGAGTGGGTAGCCTTTCCCTTCTCCAGGGGATCTTCCCAACTCTGGGATTGAACCCAGGTCTCCCACGACTTTCCTGGTGGCTCAGATGGTAAAGCGTCTGTCTACAATGCAGGAGACCTGGGTTCGAGCCCTGGGTTGGGAAGATCCCCTGGAGCAGGAAATGGCAATCCACTCCAGTACTATTGCCTGGAAAATCCCATGGACAGAGGAGCCTGGCAGGCTGCAGTCTATGGGGTCACAAAGAGTCGGACACGACTGAGCGACTTCTTCACTTCACTCCCACGTTGCAGGCAGATTCATTCCCAGCTGAGCCATCAGGGAAGCCCAAGAATACTGGAGTGGGTAACCTATCCCTTCTCCAGTGGATCTTCCCAACCCAGGAATCGTAACAATGTCTCCTGCATTGCAGGTGGGTTCTTTAGCAACTGAGCTATGAGGGAAGCTCAGATGCTAGCAGGGCTCAAACAAAATCTTGTGCGCACCAGGATCCAGAGACCCCACCAAGACTGAGCCAGACCTGCCTTTGAGTGAGTGTCTCCTATGGAGGTATGGGTCAGAAGTGGCCTGCCACAGGGGCAGGGGTTCTGGGTGCAGCAGACCTCGGTGTGGCATACGTCCTCTTGGAGGAGGCCGCCATTAACCCCACCAGAGAGCCACTGAGCAGACGAACCTACACAGGACTAGGGAAACAGACTCCTGTGTCTCGTGCACACCAGGACCCAGGAGAAAGGAGCAGCGACCCCAACGAAGACCAACCCAGACTTGCCTGTGAGTGTCCAGGGGTCTTCGGCGAAGCCGTGGGTCAGTGGTGGCCTGCTGCAGGGTCGGGCACCGAGTGCAGCAGAGTGTGGGGAGGACCTTGTGACGGAGGTCACCATTATCTTCATCATCTCCACCATAGTTGGGTCTCAGGTTAAACGGCAGGGAGGGAACACAGCCCCACTCACCAACAGACAGTTGAATTAAAGATTTACTGAGCACAGCCTTGCCCATCAGAACAAGACCCAGTTTCCCCCACAGTCAAGTCTCTCCTATCAGGAAGCTTCCATAAGCCTCTTATCCTTATCTGTCAGAGGGCAGAGAGAATGTAAACCACAATAACAGAAAACTAATCAAACTGATCACATGGACCACAGCCTTGTTTAACTCACTGAAACTATGAGCCATGCCTTGTAGGCCCACACAAGACTGATGGGTCATTGGAGAGTTCTGACAAAACTTGGCCCACTGGAGAAGGGAATGGCAAACCAATTTAGTATTCTTGCCTTGAGAACCCCATGAACACTATGAAAAGGCAAAAGATATGCACTGAAAAATGAACTTCCCAGGTCGGTAGGTGCCCAACATGTTACTGGAGAAGAGTGGAGAAATAATTCCAGAAAGAATGAAGAAACAGAGCCAAAGCATAAACAACTCCCAGCTGTGTATGTGACTGGTGGTGGAAATGCAGTCCAATGCTATGAAGAACAATACTGCATCAGTTCAGTTCAGTCGCTCAGTCGTGTCCGACTCTTTGCAACCCCATGAATTGCAGCACGCCAGGCCTCCTTGTCCATCATCAACTCCCTGAGTTCACTCAAACTCAAGTCCATCGAGTCAGGGATGCCATCCAGCCATCTCATCCTCTGTCGTCCCCTTTTCCTCCTGCCCCCAATCCCTCCCAGCATCAGAGTCTTTTCCAATGAGTCTTTTCCTTTTCGAATGAGGTGGCCAAAGTACTGGAGTTTCAGCTTTAGCATCACTCCTTCCAAAGAACACCCAGGGCTGATCTCCTTTAGAACATTGCATAAGAACCTGGAATGTTATGTTCATGAATCAAGGCAAATTGGAAGTGGGAAAACAGGAGATGGCAAGAGTGAACATCGACATTTTAGGAATCAGTGAACTAAAATGGACTGGAAAGGGCAAATTTGATTCACATGACCATTATATCTGAATTATAATTATTCATTATATCTGAATATACTGTGGGCAAGAATCCCTTAGAAGAAATGGAGTAGTCCACATAGTCAACAAAAGAGTCTGAAGTCCAGTACTTGGGTGCAATCTCAAAAACGACAGAATGATCTCTGTTTTTTCCAAGGCAAACCACTTAATATCACAGTAATCCAAGTCTATGCCCCAACTAGTAACGCTGAAGAAGCTGAAGTTGAACAATTTTATGCAGACCTACAAGACCTTCTAGAACTAACACCCAAAAAGATGTCCTTTATATTATAAGGGGACTGGAATGCAAAAGTAGGAAGTCAAGAGACACCTGGAGTAGCAGGCAAGTTTGGCCTTGGAATACAGAATGAAGCAGGGCAAAGGCTAACAGAGTTTTCAAAGAGACGCGTTGGTCATAGCAAACATTCTCTTCCAACAACACAAGAGACTAATCTGCACATGGACATCACCAGTTGGTTAATACCAAAATCAGATTGAGTATATTCTTTGCAGCTGAAGATGGAGAAGCTCTATACAGTCAGCAAAAATAAGACTGGGAGCAGACTGTGGCTCAGATCATGAACACCTTATTGCAAAATTCAGACTTAAATTGAAGAAACTAGGGAAAACTACTAGACCATTCAGGTATGACCTAAATCAAATCCCTCACGATTAAACAGTGGAAGTGACAAATATATTCAAAGAATTAGATCTGATAGAGTACCTGAAGAACTATGGACAGAGGTTTGTGACATTGTACAGGAAGCAATGATCAAGACCATCCCCAAGAAAAAGAAATGCAAAAAGGCAAAATGGCTGTCTGCGGAGGAGAAAGAAGAGAAGCTAAAGGCAAAGGAGAAAAGGAGATATACCCATGTGAATGCAGAGTTCCAAAGAATAGCGAGGAGAGATAAGGAAGCCTTCCTCAGTGATCAATGCAAAGAAATAGAGGAAAACAGTAGAATGGGAAAGACTAGAGATCTCTTCAAGAAAATTATAGATACCAAGGGAACATTTCATGCAAAGATGGGCACAAGAAAGGACAGAAATGGTATGGGCCTAACAGCAGCAGAAGATATTAAGAAGAGGTGGCAAGAATACACAGAAGAGCTATAGAAAAAATATCTTCATGACCCAGATAACCACGATGGTGTGATCACTGATCTAAAGCCAGACATCCTGAAGTCAAGTGGGCCTTAGGAAGCATCACTACAAACAAAGCTAGTGGAGGTGATGGAATTCCAGTGGAGCTATTTCAAACCCTAAAAGATGATGCTGTGAAAGTGCTGCACTCAATATGCCAGCAAATTTGAAAATTCAGCAGTGGCCACAGGACTGGAAAAGGTCAGTGTTCATTCCAATCCCAAAGAAAGGCAATGCCAAAGAATGTTCAAACTACCATACAACTGCACTCATCTCACACACTAGCAAAGTAATGCTCAAAATTCTCCAATCCAGGCTTCAACAGTACATGAACTGTGAACCTCCAGATGTTCATGCTGGATTTAGAACAGGCAGAGAAACCAGAGATCAAATTGCCAACATCCATTGGATCGTAGAAAAATAAAACGTAAGAGATTTCCAGAAAAACATCTACTTCTTCATCAATGACTATACCAAAGCCTTTGACTGTGTGGATCACAACAAACTGGAAAATTCTTCAAGAGATGGGAATACCAGACCACCTTACCTGCCTCTTGAGAAATCTGTATGCAGGTCAAGAAGCAACAGTTAGAATTGGACATGGTTCCAAACATGGTTCCAAACAACAGACTGGTTCCAAACTGGGAAAGAAGTACATCAAGGCTGTATATTGTCACCCTGGTTATTTAACTTATAGGCAGAGTACATCATGCAAAATGGATGTGCTGGCTGGATGAAGGCTGGATGAGGCACAGGCTGGAATCAAGATTGCTGGGAGAAATATCAATAACTTCAGATATGCAGATGACACTACCCTTATGGCAGAAAGTGAAGGGGAACTAAAAAGACTCTTGCTGAAAGTGAAAGAGGAGAGTGAAAAAGCTGGTTTAAAACTCAACATTCAAAAAATGAAAATCATGGCAAACGGTCCCATCACTTCATAGCAAATAGATGAGGAAACAATGGAAACAGTGAGAGGCTTTATTTTGGGGGCTCCAAAATCCCTGCAGATGGTGACTGCAGGCATGAAACTAAAAGATGCTTACTCCTTGGAAGAAAAGCTATGACCAACCTAGACAGCATATTAAAAAGCAGAGACATTACTTTGCCAGCAAAGGTCCATAGAGTCAAAGCTATGGTTTTTCCAGTAGTCATGTATGGATGTGAGTTGGACTATAAGGAAAGCTGAGTGCCAAAGAATTGATGCTTTTGAACTGTGGTGTTGGAGAAGACTCTTGAGAGTCCCTGGGACTTCAAGGAGATCAAACCAGTCCATCCTAAAGGAAAGCAGTCCTAAACATTCATTGGAAGAACTGATGCTGAAGCTGAAACTCCAATACTTTGGCCACCTGATATGAAGAACTGACTCATTGGAAAAGACCCTAATGCTGGAACAGATGGAAGGCAGGAGAAGGGGATGACAGAGGATGAGATGGTTGCATGGCATCACCGATTTGATGGACATGAGTTTGAGCAAGCTCTGGGAGTTGGTGATGGACAGGGAAGCCTGGCATGCTGGAGTCCATGGGGTTGCAGAGTTGGACACCACTGAGTGACTGAACTGAACTGATATATTGGTTTGTTTGCTTTAATTGATTACAGTCAAAATCAGATGCTTGACTTTTTGCCTGAGCTGGGCAGCTTGTGGAATTTTCGTTCTCCAACTAGGGGGTTGGACACAGGTCCCAGATAGTGAAAGCATCGAGTCCTAAGCACTGGACCACCATGGATTTTCAATCAGATTTTAAATTGTGATGAAACAGCTCTCTACTAGAAGCAAACCACCTAAGGACCCTCATTTTAAAGGAGCAAGCAAGCACCCTGTGGCCTGCTGGGTACAAACAACAGTAAAGATTTACTCAGGCTGTTGTCTTTTAGACTGCATTTGCTTTTGTTTGTGTTCAGAGGTTAAAATTGCTGGCGGTCCGCCTCAACCCTGTTTTCCTCTTAAGCTCTGTACTTTATTTATATGCTATGTTATAGAATGGGGGTTTCCTTAGGAACCTGTATATCGCATTAGAGTACCTGCACATGTCTCGGAGGACACAAAGCGAGGCTGCTACCAAGGTGTGTGTGCACTGTTTGATTGGGAGGAGGGGCAGGAAGGCAGGAAACAGCTCTGGGTCATCCCCATTCCAGGCCTAGATAAGGAAGGAGTAATTAACAGGTCCCGGCTTGCACCCAGCCCTCCACACAGGCAGCACTCCTGGTGCAGGGGTCTGAGAGGTGGACACAAGACTTCCCAAGCCTGGTGCGCAGTGGGGTCAACTACACCTTGCCCAGGCCTGCTGGGTTCTGGCCATTGGAACCCAACTCTGCAATGTGGGTGGAAGGAGGAGGGAGAGAACATGCCAGATCCAAGCTTTCTCGCTCTGCAGGTCAGACTCTGCTGTCATTGAATCAGGCCCATGATACATTGAATCAGGCCCAAGATTTTATCAGATGCCTCCAAGGCAGAAAGGCTGCCAATCATGCTGACACACCTGGTGAGTAAGCTTCAGAGACATTACAAGGTTCCTAAGTTTTCTTTCCAAGAACAGAATTTGACCTCACCTATTAGGGTGCCCATGCACTAAAGGGCGTGACCCTCCGGAATCACGGAGAAGATGGGTGAAAGACAGGGGATCACGAGGCTTCTCAGGGACATGAGTGGCTTCTGTTGGTTACACGTTACCCTGGATAGACAACTCTTTTTTTTTCCACATCGTGTTAAAAATAAAAACAAAACAGCAAACATATAATAAAATTGACCATTTTTAGGCACACGGTTCAGTTGCTGCTGCTAAGTCGCTTCAGTTGTGTCTGACTCTGTGTGATCCCATAGACACCAGCGCACAAGACGGCCCTGCCCCTGGGATTCTCCAGGCAAGAACATTGGAGTGGGTAGTACTAAGTATAGTCACTGTTGTACAACCAACTTCCAGCACTTTCTCATCTTGCAAACTAAAGCTCTATATCCAACAAACACTAATATTCCCCAGCTCTGGCAACCTCCATTCTACTTTTTGTTTCTGTGACCCCGACTGCTTTAGCTGTTTCATATAAGTAGAATCTTGGAGGATTTGTCTTTTTGACTGTCTTATTTCACTTAGCATAATGTCTTCAAGGTTCATCTGCGTGTGGGCAAGGATGCAGAGAAATTGGAACCGTTGTAGGCTGCCCGCGGGAATGTAAAATGGGGCAACTGCTGTTGGAAAACAGTTTGGTGGTTTCTTAAGAAGTTAAAAATAGAATTACCTTATGACTCAGCAATTCTACTCCTAAATATATTCTAATTCTAAAAGAATTAAAAAAAAAACCTGGCATTCAAGCCGAGATATGAATATGCATATTCATAATAACGCTATTTACTATAACCAGAAGGTGGAAACAGCCCACACTTTCACCAATGGATGAATGAATAAACAGATTGTGATATACACACACAATGGATCATGCAGCTATAAAAAGAAATGAAGTACTGACACAAGCTACATTAGCTCGAAAGCATTATGCTAGGTGAAAGAAGCCAGGCACAAAAATGTCACATGTTGTAGGATTCTACTTATACTGGAAATTCAGAAAAGGTAAATCCATAGAGACAGAGAGCAGATGGGTGGTTGCCAGGGGCTGGGGGGAGAGAAGAAGGGGGAATGACTGCTTAATAGGTGTGAGTTTTCCTTTGAGGGTGATGAAAATGCTTTGGAACTAGATAGAGTGGTCATTATACAACATTGTGAAGGTGCTAAACGCAACTAAATTGTACACTTTAAAAAGGTTAATTTTATGTGAATTTCTCCTTAAAAAAACAAAAAAAAAAAAGCCAAGGGAATAGGCCTTCCCTGGTGGTTCAGTGGTAAAGAATCCACTTGCCAGTGCAGGAGACAAGCGTTCTCTCCCTGATCCGAGAAGATCCCACATGCTTCGGGGCAACTGAGCCCATGTGCCACAGCTACTGAGCCTGTGCTCTAGAGCCCAGGAGTCACAACTGCTGAAGCCCAGACACCCTGCAGCCCATGCCCCACAACAAGAGAAGTCACCGCAATGAGGATCCTGCATGTCACAACTAGAGAGTAACCCCTGCTCACCACAGCTAGAGAAAAGCCCTCTAGGCGACAGAAACCCAGCACAGCAAAAGTGAGTAAATATACAAAATTTTTAAAAATAAAATGAAAAGCAAGGGAATAAATGCTGAAATTCTCTAGAATGGTATGCCACTGCGCATCTCTGACTCTGTAGTTTTCACCTCATATTAATCGTGTTAAAGGATAATCTTCAGGGACTTCCCTGGCCGTACAGTGGTTAAGATTCTGCACTTTCACTGCAGGGGGCAAGGGTTTGATCTCGGGGTGGGGAACAAAGATCCTGCATGCTGTGCAGCCAAAAAAAAAAGGAAACTTTTCAAAAAAAGTGAAAATTATGACTTTTTTCCTTCCAGTTATTGAGATGTAGTTGACATACAGACAGCACTGCTTACGGTGTACAGCATAACGACCTGACTTACATACATCATGAAACAATTATCACAATAAGTTTAGTGAACATCCATCATCTCATACAGACACAAAATGAAAGAAAAAAAATTTTTTCCTTATGATAAGAATGCTTAGGATTTACTCAATTCCCAATCTTCATGTGTAACATACAGCGTTGTTAATTTTATATACCTTGCTGTACTTTATACCCCTAGCACTTATTACTTTTGAAACTGGGAGTTTGTACCTTTTGGTCACTTTCATCCAATTCTTCTTTTCCAGCCTCTGGCAGCCACTCACCTAATCTCTTTCCCCATGAGTTTGTTTCTGAAGTGTAATTGAACTACAGCATTGTGTTTGTTCCTGGTGCACAACCCAGTGACTCTCTATTTCTATACTTTTCAAAATGATCTAGTTACAGTATGTCACCCTACAAAGACATTACATAGTTATGGACTCTGCTCTCCACATTGCACCTTCCATGCCTGTGATTCATTTTTTACCTCTTACTGTCCCTCACCTGTTCCTCTCTTCCTCTCACCTTTTACCCCCTCGGGCGACTGCCTGTTTGTTCTCTGTATCTATGACTCTGATTCTCTTTTCTTATGTTTCTTCATTTGTTTCATCTTCTAGATTCCACGGGTAAGTGAAAGCATAACAGGGTTTGTCTTTCTCTGTCTGACTTGTTTCACTTAGGATTAAGTCAATTTTAATTTCACGGTATTATCGTCTAGTTCTATCGGCAAGATTCCATTCTCTCTTATGGCTAAGAAGTATTCCAGTGTGTGTGCGTGCGTGTGTCTGTGTGCATGCGTGTGTCTGTGTGTGTGTGTGTGTATACCACTTCTTCTTTTTGGCCATGCTGTACGGCTTGCAGGATCTTAGCTTCCTGGTCAAGAATTGAACCCAAGCCCTTGGCAGTAAAAGTGCGGAGTCTTAGCCACTGCAACACCAGTGAATTCCTACCACTTCTTCATCTATTCCTTTATCAGTGGACACTTGGGTTGCTTCCGTATAGTGGCTATCGTAAATAATGCGGCAGTGAACATGTTGTTGTTGTTTAGCTGCTAAGTTGTGTCTGACTCTTTTGTGACCCCGTGTACTGGAGCCTGCCAGGCTCCTCTCTGTCCATGGGATTTCCCAAGGCAAGAATCCTGGAGTGGGTGGCCATTTCCATCTCCAGGGGATCTTCCTGGACCAGAGATTGACTGAACACCCGTCTCTTGTATTGGCAGGCAGACTCCTTACCACCAAGCCATCAGGAAATCCCACAGTGAACACAGGGATTCATATATGTTTTCAAATTAGTGTTTTCATTTTTGTTGGATAAATACCCAGGAGTAGAATTGCTGGATTATACGGTAGTGCTGTTTTTAATTTTTCAAGGCACTTCCATTCTGTTTTCCATAATGTTGCAGTGAAAAGGAGAAAGAGGAATGAGTTTTTTCTTTCCCATCCCTGAGAACAAAGAAGATAAAGAGAACAGTGAGCAGGCCTGAACATTCCTAGTTTTTTTACTTTAACTGCTCCAAGCTCTGCATGTCTGTAACTGAGTTTGCTTCTTCTGCCCCCGACTCTGTAGGAGCTACATTTCACAGCTATTATCTCCTCCCTTTGTAGTTCTTTTCTACATACCATAAAGAAGGCTGCAGAGCCACCAAACTGCCAGACTTAATTACTGGGTTACTGACAGCCCAAGACTGCTTTTTAAACAATGGAAGAGGAAGGAGACAAGATCTTAAAACCTTTGTTCCTCATCGCCGACCCCTGACTGTGAGCCCTCATCTTGTATAAGCCCCTAGACTCCTCATAGTGGGGGGCACAGTTCTTGAGGCATGGGCCCACTGGGTTCCCCTCTCTGCCAACTGAGAATGAAAGTCACCTTTTTATTTCCCCCACACTCTGTATTATTTTTATTCAGCTCGATTGGCAGAGAAAGCCAAGATTTCAGCCAGCAACAATTGTTGTACCAATTTACATTCCCACCAACAGAGCAAGGGTTCCCTTCTCCCTGCATCCACATCAACACTTCTTTGTTGTCTTTTTGCTAATAGCTGCTCAGAGAGGTATAAGGTGATATCTCACGGTGGCTTTGACTTGAATTTCCTTGATGATTAGCAACCTTGAGTATCTTTTCATGTGTCTGTTGGTCATCTGTATGTCTTGGAAATACAATGTCTATTCAGATCCTCTGCCCATTTGAAAATTTGGTATTGGAATTTTTTTTTTTTTTTTTGGATGTTGAACTGTGTGAGTTCCAGCATCAGGCACCTACAACTCGCAGAACTGTAAGCTCAAAGGTAGTACAGGGGTAGAGCCTTGTGCCAACAGGAAGTACACTGTGAGCAACGCACGACTTTACACTGAAGCACATGCTTTTTCCTACAGTTGTTTGAAATCAACCTTGGTGGGAGTATCACAGACAACAGTGTGAAGTGAAGACATATCCTGCCATATCACTAAACAAGAAATGTCACAGCCATCAGCGACTTCTGGCCTCCAAACGTGAATGAGGGCTCCATGGATGCTGCCACCCCCCACAGTGATTGCTGAGGAGCTGGGGGAATGCAAGAAGCAGCCATCTGACACATGCTCACTCCTTAAGGTGACCAAGGAAATAGGATTTGGCCCCAGATAGCTGAGGTGCATATGAAAGGAACAAATTCAGTGAGCCCAGAGGCTTGCAGCTTCCCGTACATAGAACGCCAAACTCCTTAACTTAATATCTGATCTTCGATGTTCAGATTGGCTGCTCCCTTTGTTACAAACTTGTTTGTAGCCTGAATTCCCCTCGTGTGTCCTTGGAGCAGTTTTCTCAGAGCTACTGAGATGCTGTCTCCCAGGCTCAGAGCCCTAAACATTTTCACCAAATAAAATAACTGTCTACTTTCAGGTTGTGAGTGTAGTTTTTAGTCGACATCAGCAAAGTCTCTAAATCAGTGCCATGCTCGCCTCCAGTTGGTCTGTGACTGGGTAATTTAGGGCATCCCCCAGAATCTGGTGCCACATGGTGTCCCAGGACCAGATAACACGTATTTACGTTTCCAACTGTTGCAGCGAAAAGGGAAAAAGAGGAATGAGTTTTTTTCTTTCCCATTCCTGAGAACAAAGAAGGTCAAGACAATGGTAAGCAGGCCTGAACATTCCTAGTTTTTTTACTTTAACTGCTCCTAACTCCGCATGTCTGTAACGAAGTTTGCTTTTCTGCTCCCTAACTCTGCAGGAGTTACATTTCACACCTATTATCCTTTGACTTTATGCTAAATACACCCTGTATCTGGTGTTTACCCTTAAAACAACCTTCCCCTGGTAGATACACATCAGAAGGAAGGCCGCAGAGCCACTAAACGGCCAGACTCAGTCACTGGGTTACTGGCGCCAGCCCACGACTGTCTTGGAAACAATGCAAGAGAAAGCGATCAAGATCCTAACACCTTTGTTCCTCATCACGGACTCCTGACTGCAAGCTCTCATCTTATATAAACCTCTAGACTCCTCAAGCACGGGGCACAGTTTTTGAGGCATGAACCTGTGTTCCCCTCTCCGCTGGCTGAGAATTAAAGCCTTTCTATTTCCTCCAGACTCTGTCTCCATATTTTTTATTCGGCTTCAGGGGGGAGAGAAAGCCAAGATTTTGTCCAGCAACACAACTAGGATCTTGAGGAGCATATTATGGAAGCCAGCAGCCCAGTGGGTGCTGCCTAGCCACTTAAGTCCCCCTGGAAGCCAAACTCTGCAAGCATCTGACCACGCTCTTGAAGACCCTGCAACCAGAGTTCCTCTAGGTCTCCCAGGTCTGTGGACTGGCAGCAGCCATCTCACCTGGGAGCTTGTGAGAAGTTCCCAGACCTGCTCAAATCAGAACCTGCATTTTAACCAGAAGCCAAGGTGGTCCTGGCTCTCAGGAAAGTCAGAAGCACCCCTCCGTGCTTTGCCTGAAAGCGACTCTCCCCAGACACCCAGCCCCGAGTTCTCCCAGCTCTGTGCCCGGCCAGGGCAGGCTTACCCCCAGGGCTGACACGGTATCCCCAGTGCTCTCATCGTCACTCATGTCTCTCATCTCAGCGATGGTTGGTTCACTTCGGATGGCACCTGCCCTCCGACTCTCCACGATGCTTTCAGCCTGCTTTTCCTGCTGGGGTGGTGGGGCTGAAGACAAGGACAAGACAAAGGCTGGCCGCTGGTATTTAAGGAGCTCTCCCGGGTGCAACAGGTCCAGGCAAATCCAGGGATTTGCTGTGTTCCAGGGAGAAGAAAAGCTGCAGAAGGATTAGAAGAAGGGAAAGTCTGCTCTCATCTCGTCATAATGGTCATGAGAAATTCCCCAAACACTTGTTAAACAGGGACTGCTCAGCAGGAGTGAGTGTGAAATTGTTGCATCTGGAGCTGGGCCTGGGGCACTGGAAGGAGGGGAGGATCCAGCTGTGGGGGTGTGGCAGGAAGTAGTAGGATCTTCTGTGGCACTTAGGTACTCAGGGAACACAGACAAGCTAACTGATCACAGTGATGGGAGGGAGGGGGCTTGCAGAGCATTCCTTGGGCTCAGTCATTGTACTAAGCACTGGGTCTGGCGTTAATTTCGTGATTCTCTCCTTTTTTGATGAAACTGAGATACAGAGAGGTCATGATTGTTTGCCTAGAGTCACAGGATTAGGAATGGCAGAGTCTTGTTTGACACAGTTTCTCTCCTTTCAGTGCTTCATTGTTCACACCTATCTCTCTCCTGACCCCTTTCCTTGGACCAAGGCTTGCCTGCCAAGATGTGGCTGGGTGAAGACATGACTGGCCTCATCAGTATTGCTTTACTATGCCCAGGAGACTGGCCCAGAAAGATATAAGTTGCAGGAGTCAACTGGGGAAAAAAAAAAAAAAGCTCAACATAAGAGCTGTAAGTTGAATTTTACTCAGTTATCATACTGAGGACTATAGCCTGGGAGACAGTCTCTCAGCTAGCCCCGAGAAACTACCAGAGTTTGGAGTTGGAGGAGAATGTATATGAAAATTTTTGACTGGGAAATACATGTAGTCAAGCCTTGCTGTTGTTGTTTAGTTGCTACATCATGCCTGACTCTTTTGCAACCCCTTGAACTGTAGGCTGCCAGGCTCCTCTGTCGATGGGATTCCCCAGGCAAGAATACTTGAGTGGGTGGCTATTTCCTTCTCCAAGGGATCTTCCCAATCCAGGGACTGAACCCACATCTCCCATACTGGCAGGAAAATTCTTTTACCACTGAGCCACCAGGGAAGCCTACATCTTGGTAAAAGATGACTGCCATTCCCAAGAACCAGATATCTCTGGTTAATGATTTTAGTACTTTGTTCTACATGGGAAGTGCAGAAAATCTGGGGTCATCAAAATTCTTCCCTAGATATGCATCTTAACTGTCTAGAGGCCCATGTGTCCAGAACACAGGCTGCTTCATCCTGAATTCCTTTCAGGGTGTGCTGTCGGTCAGGGGCTAATGACTTGTAGAACTGGAAGAGTGGGCAACATTTTTTCATTTCCACAAGTAACATCTAGTTCCCTCCAGGAACTTTCAAGAAATGCTAAACATTCTTTAACAGAAAGCATCATGACAGTTTACACCCAGAACTCTGAGAATTCCTTACCTTCAGAGCCTTACCTCACTATACACTCTAATCCCAAACTGTGATATCATAATCCTTGCCCAATCCCAAGCACATTAAAAGACCCACTTCAAATCACACTTCAAATATGTGCAACTTCCAGAGGTTAAGACTCTGCCTTTCAATGCAGGGGTGGTGGGTTTGATTCCTGGTTAGGGAACTAAGGTCTCAAATGCCCCTGTGTGCAGTCAGAATTTTTAAAAATTGCCACTGGTTGTCCAGTGGTTAGGGTTCCATGCTTGCAGGTCAGGGGGCACAAGTTTGATTCCTGGTGAGGGAACTAAGATCTCATAAGCTGGACTGTGCAGCCAAAAAATAAAAATGTCACTAAATATCCCACTAAATGTCCCTCCCACTCTGTGAAGTGAACATCTCTCATTTATGTCCAACCCTTGGTGACCCCACAGACTATACAGTCCATGGAGTTCTCCAGGCCGTAATACTTGAGTGGGTAGCCATTCCCTTCTCCAGGGGATCTTCCCAACCCAGGGATCGAGCCCAAGTCACCCACATTGCAGGCGGATTCTTTATAAGCTGAGACCTACAGCTAAGGCCCTGTCGAGAATATTTTTCTTATCCTGCCAGCAATGCATGGCATTGTCTTATCAATAGGCAGGGCTGGCTGAATGGCAGACCTGCAACCCATGCAGTCACTAGGGACTCTGATGAGAAGGGCAACCTCATTTGGCCCTACTGTAATAAGACCTCAGTAAACACTAGCTATTAAATCCTATCAATGTCCTGACCCCATGACACCAGGAAAACTTTTTCTTCATGGAACCTGGATTCTGTTCTAATAAGTGATTCTCAGTTTGAGAGTTGTTTTTTTTTGTTTGTTTGTTTTGAGGGGGGGACCCACAGGCTTCATTCAGAAAGTCATTCATCTCTTCCCCCCAAACTTCTAACTTTTTAGATGTGAAAGGTTTAGGCCCAATGTACACGCTGGGCTGATGCCAGGGTCTCACTCTGTGCCCAGAACCCCACTGGTTTTTGGGGAACAGGCCCAACAGAGTGGTCCATGGAACTTCTGGTCTCTATGGACACCATGGCATCTCAGAGGTCTGCTTAGAAGGCTATGGAGCAGAGGGAGGTGCTCTTCAGGGTGTCTGCTGCTTGAGGGCAAGAATACTTGCCAGAAGTAGGGAGTCAAGTAAGAAGGGAAAAGGAGGGCTTTCCAGGGAGAGGGAATAGCATTAGGATATCATGATTTATGATCAGAAATCTGTATTTCATCTTCATCTGTTCCTGGAGATGCTAAGATACTTGGAATTTCCTCAGCATTGAGGGTGTCTTTGTTATGTCAATGAGATGACTTTTGAAAAAGCACTGTGTAAACAAAGACTGGGGCTGGTTGCCAAGGGAACCAGCCCCCTGATTAGGGGGTTGGAACTTTCAGGCCCACCTCCTCAACCTCCTGGAGGAGGAAGGGGCCGGAGGTTGAACTGACCACCAGTAGTTAATGATTGAATCAATCATGCATGATGCCCCCATGAAAAACACAAAAGGACAGGAGAACACAGAGGTTTGGGGAAAGTAGGACTAGAGGCAAGAAAGACCTGAGTCCTTTCCCCACACCTGGCCCTGTGCACACCTGCCCTTGGGCTGCTCTTGAATTGTATCCTTGGTAATAAGCAGTGATCTAGTAAGTAAAATGTTTCTCTGACTTTTGTGAGTTAATCGAGCAAATCGATCAGACCCAAAGAGGGGGTCTTGGAACCTCCATCTATAGATGGTTGATCAGAAGCATAGCTGACAACCTGGACTTTGAGCTGGTGTTTGCAGTGGGGAGGCAGTCTTTGGGACTGAGCCCTTCACCTGTGGATGTGATGCTCTCCAGGTAGAGCTGCATGGTGGAACACCCAGCTGGGCCTACAGCTGGGGTCAGAGAATCGCTTGTTGGAGTTGGGAAAAACTGCACGCATCACTAGCATGAAAGGGTGTGCTGTCGCTGGGGTGAGAAGGATGGAGGGTGACCTGAAGAGGCGGCAGGTGCAGGTTGGAGGAGGCCTGAGACTCTGGACTGTTCCTAGCCGCTGGAGTTCTTCAGGCCCGGTGGCCTGGCCAGACTGTGCCTCGGGTGGTGCTCAGAGCCTCCCTGAGCCAGATGAGGGGGCTGGTGGGAAGATCAGAGAAGGGTGATAAGGGTCACCAAGAGGAGGCGGGATGGACAGAGAGAGGCACACAGCACCCAATAAGGAGCAGAGGGTCTCTGAAAGGTTTCTCAGCACCAGTTGCTTTTTCCATTTTCTCGCAGGTAAGCACAGAGTGTCTGGTTCAAGATGTGGGGACCAAGGCAAGAGAGAGTAGCTAAAAAACTCTCCCAAGTGGTTGCCTGGAAGAAGCAGGACACTGCTAATTTTGTATTGTTGAAGTTTGTGTGTGTTCCATCTTTTTTTGATCACTTTACTTTTTTTGATTAAAATTTTTTATTTTATATTGGAGCATAGCTGATTAACAATGTTGTTAGTTTCAAGTCTACAGTAAAGTGACTCAGTTATGCATATACATGGATCTATTCTTTTTCAAATTCTTTCCCATTTAGGTTATTACAGAATATTCACCAGAGTCCCTGTGCTCTACCGTAGGTCCTTGTTACCTTCCCAAACTCCCAATCTATCCTTCCCTCCATGTTGCATCTTAATAACAAAATTAATATTAAAAAGATGCAAGCCATTTCTAGGGGCTAGTCTATGTATTTTTCAATTACTTAATTATATTAAGACTTTATATTTTTAGAGTAGTTTTAGGTTTCTAGCAAAATCGAAGGGAAGATACAGATTTTCAATGTGACCCTTGCTCCGACTCTTGCACAACCCTCTCCATCATCAACACCTCCCACCAATGGCTCACTTGTTACTTGGGATGAAGATGCACTAACATGTCATTATCACCCAGAGTGCACAGTTTACATCAGGGCTCACTCTTGGTGTTGGACATCCTGCGTGTTTAGATAAATCCATCATCATAGGGCCCATGTTGTGGCAAGTCGCTTCAGTCGTGTCTGACTCTTTGCAACCCTTATAGGCTGTAGTCCGCCAGGCTCCTCTGTCCATGGGATGCTCCAGGCAAGACTGCTGGAATGGGTCACCTTGCCCTCCTCCTCCAGGGGATCTTCCCAAACCAGGGTCATACAGAGTGGTTTCACTGCCCTAAAAACTCCCTGTGTTCCACCTGTCTTCCTCAGCCCCTGGCAACCACTAATCTTTACTGTATCCGTAGTTCTTGCCCTTGCCAGGATGTCTTATGTTGGAATCATACAGGATATAGCCTTTGCAGACTGGCTTCTTTCACTTAGCAATGCATTTAAGTTTCCTATGTCTTTTTATGACTTGATAGCTCTTTTCCATTTAGTGCTGACTAATGTTCCACTGT
>SJYO01031239.1:0-31782 GCA_006410555.1 Capra ibex
TATAAAAACCCTAATTAAGAAACAGACAACGAAGTAAACTATAATAAAAGAGGGTAAGACTTCCGACAGAAAAGTAGAATGAATATCAAAGGAAGTAACACGTCTTCGGAAATTTAAATAAACAAACCAGGGTAAACAAATAAAAACGAGAATAAAGGTAATGAGACCCTCCACCTAGTCTCTCTTAGAAGGTCACTAAATACAGTCTCTCACAAGACGGATATAAAAGGAGATCCTCATAATATCAAAGACCAGAATGTAAATTTACAAATTAGGTAAATCTCAAATAAAAACACATACCACAATTTTCGTAAGATCAAAGAGAAAATGTCCACCAACTGGTCAAAAGGGTCGTGGTACACAATTTCTCTAACAGAAAAGAGGTAACATATAAAAACGGAGGAAACAGTTTCTATTCCAAAGGTATCCACACACCTAAGTAGAGATCCGAAAGATAAATAAGGTAACTAGACACAAAGACAGAAAAACGGTCATGGCATGACAGAACTACTGACATCGAAACATCATATCAGACTTTAGTCCGTCCAACTAAGGAGGTAGGTAAGAAGAAAGAGTTCTAACGAAACTAATAAGCTCCAAAAAACGTAATGTATGTTTAACACTTTAATAAACAAAATCAAGACACTCTTTATGTTAGCTATCGAACTATCCTTAATGTAACTTAGATATCTAACGAAACCTATCATATGAGTAAAAGTGATATAACTAAGAAGACTGGGTACTTGTACCATATAAAGTNCTTAGAGGTGTGACAAGAGGTATCACCGACATGATCAAACGTAAGGGTGGTTGTCACATTCTCCCAAGGGACAAGAGACGTCGGAGAGGTCGTAAACAACAAACATCTGAAAAAGTATCGTCGGTAAGACTGACAGTACTCTACCATGGAGTAACACCAAAACTAAGCGTAAAGAGACTATTACTCACTACAACTCGTACAAAAGTACACAAACAATCGGTAGACATACAGAAGAAACCTCTTTACAGACAAATCAAGAAACCCGGTAAAAACTAACCCAGTAAATAAAAAGACCATAACTCGACGTACTCGTCGAACATATAAAAACCCTAATTAAGAAACAGACAACGAAGTAAACTATAATAAAAGAGGGTAAGACTTCCGACAGAAAAGTAGAATGAATATCAAAGGAAGTAACACGTCTTCGGAAATTTAAATAAACAAACCAGGGTAAACAAATAAAAACGAGAATAAAGGTAATGAGACCCTCCACCTAGTCTCTCTTAGAAGGTCACTAAATACAGTCTCTCACAAGACGGATATAAAAGGAGATCCTCATAATATCAAAGACCAGAATGTAAATTTACAAATTAGGTAAATCTCAAATAAAAACACATACCACAATTTTCGTAAGATCAAAGAGAAAATGTCCACCAACTGGTCAAAAGGGTCGTGGTACACAATTTCTCTAACAGAAAAGAGGTAACATATAAAAACGGAGGAAACAGTTTCTATTCCAAAGGTATCCACACACCTAAGTAGAGATCCGAAAGATAAATAAGGTAACTAGACACAAAGACAGAAAAACGGTCATGGCATGACAGAACTACTGACATCGAAACATCATATCAGACTTTAGTCCGTCCAACTAAGGAGGTAGGTAAGAAGAAAGAGTTCTAACGAAACTAATAAGCTCCAAAAAACGTAATGTATGTTTAACACTTTAATAAACAAAATCAAGACACTCTTTATGTTAGCTATCGAACTATCCTTAATGTAACTTAGATATCTAACGAAACCTATCATATGAGTAAAAGTGATATAACTAAGAAGACTGGGTACTTGTACCATATAAAGTGGTAGATAAACACAGTAGAAACTAAAGAAGTAGTCATAAAATATCAAAAGATATATATCCAGAAAACAAAGAAATCCATTTAAATAAGGATTCATAAAATAAGAAAAGTAACGTTACCACTTACCCTAACAAAGGAATTAAAGAGAAAGACAAAAGAGTGACAATCACATATCCTTACGTTCCCTAACACACACAATTAAAATATAGGAAGTTCAAATGAAATAAGTAACTGATCGAGATCATCAAAAGACCACCACAGGAATCTCAAAAGACACATCTCCTAGTCCAGTAGACGTTTGTCACTATCAAAATGAAGAAAAGGGTAGACCTAAGGAAAATAAAGAAAAAGAAGGGACTAACGACACCGATTTTGAATTTTGATACAACTTATCGTCAACGTTCGCTCCCGTGGGAAAAAAACAGGGACTGAAATGTCCTTTACGACAGTTAAAAAGTCGTAACTCCTTTGACAAGTGACACCCAAACAGTATATACGGAAAATAATAACCTTTTCTGAAACTACGACCCTCCCTAACCCCCGTCCTCTTGTTCCCCTGCTGTCTCCTACTCTACCGACCTACCGTAGTGACTGAGCTACCTATACTCAGATTCACTTGAGACCCTCAACCACTACCTGTCCCTCCGGACCGTACGACGCTAAGTACCCCAGTGTTTCTCAACCTGTACTGACTCGCTGACTTGACTTGACTTGACTACAAGGAAGATACGGACGAAAACCTCTCCAAAAAAAAAAAAGAAAGAAAGAAAGATTAGTATTTACCCACAACGACAACAACGACGACGACGACGATTCAAACAGTCAGTACAGACTGAGACACACTGGGGTATCTACCGTCGGGTGGTCCGAAGGGGTAGGGACCCTAAGAGGTCTCTTCTTGTGACCTCACCCAACAGTAAAGGAAGAGGTTACGTACTTTCACTTTTCAATTTCCTGTCAGTGCGTCAGTACAGACTGAGAATCGTTGGGGTACCTGACGTCGGATGGTCTGAGGAGACAGGTACCCTAAGAGGTCCGTTCTCGTGACCTCACCCAACGGTAACGGAAGAGGTTAACCTACAACTTAAAACAGTTTCTGAAAAAGACGTAGACAACTCTATTAGTATACCAAAAATAGAAAACTAAACAATTACACCACATAGTGTAACTAACTAAACACTTATGACTTCTTAGGAACGTAGGGACCCTATTTCGGGTGAACCAGTGTTACATACTAGAAAATTTATACAACAACCTAAGACAAACGATCTTAAAACAACACCTAAAAACGTAGACACAAGTAGTCATTATAACCGGACGTCAAAAGAAAAAAACACCGTACAAACAGACCAAAACCTTAATCCCACTACTAAAGGAGTATCTTATTCAAACCCTCAAATGGAAGGGGACGTTGAAAGACCTTCTCAAACTCATCCTATCCACAATCGAGAAGAAATTTAAAAACCATCTTCAGTGGACACTTCGGTAGACCAGGACCTGAAAACAAACAACCTTCTAAAAACTAATGTGAAAAATGAAGGTACGAACACTACCCAAGACAATTCTAAAAGATAAAGAAGGACCAAGTCAAAAGATTCTTAAACGGGTAAAGAAGGTTCAACAGGTAAAATAACAATATATCAACGACTATCATCAGAGTACTAAAAAACATGAAGACACAACAGACAACACTAAAGAGTAAAAGTAAAGATTCAAACAACTAAACTAAGAAGAGGGAAAAAAAGAATTACTCAGACCGATTACAAAACAGATAAAATAAATAGAAGAACTTCTTAGTCGAAAATCAAAACAACTAAAAGTGAAAAAGGTGAATAAAGACCAGACTAAAAACACTGAAGAAAGGAAGATGATTGAAACCCCAAGAAGTAAAGAAGAAAAAGATCAACGAAATAATTTCAATCCAATAAATAAACTACAAAGAGAACAAAGAACTCCATTCGAACATAACGATACTTGGAAGGAGAATCGTGACGAAAATGACTTAGAGTATCCAAAGCCCAACATTACAAAAGTAAAAGTAAACAAAGATACGTATAAACTAAAGGAGAAACTAAAGAAGACTCTAGACAACCAATAAGTCTTCGTACAACAAATCGGAGGTATACAAACATAAAAATTATCAAAAAAAGGGGGACATCAACTGTAGATTAGAATGGCGTAACACTAGTCTTTTCTACGAACTGTACTAAAGTTAAAACAAAAAATTTAAATCGTTCCGATCTAAATACCGGGTTCTACACTAGATAGAACCTCTTACAAGACACACGTGAACTCTTTTTCCACTTTAAATAACGAAACTCCACTTTACAGGATATCGATAGGTAATCCAGAGGGACCAGGTAAAATAGTAAATTTCAAACACAAAGGAACGATTAAAAGACAAACCAACTAGATAGGTATCCAAACTCAACCCTATAATTTCAGAGGGTGATCATAACACAATGACAATAAAAGGGGAAAGTATGAACAATGTAAACGAAATGTACACCCCACGAGGATACAACCCAAGAACATTTTTCGGTAAAATTTCGGGGAACTGTAGACATAAGGACTCACATATAATTACCCAATTCTGAACCCAACTATTACCACATTTTCCCCCATTCTTTAAATAGTCGAAACACGTACCTTGGAAAGAAACCAACGTTCACGTACATCTACTGTGACGGTATTTTCTCCGACTGGTGTCACTCTGCTCGTGGTGTCCACAACTCGTAGTGTCCACAATTAGTGGAAGAAGGTGGGAGACGGACTGAACTAGAATCAGTGTCGTACTCACTACTAAGGTAGACTCTGTTCTTACTTTTTATCACCGTTTTGTTCCATTTAATGAGGTTCACACATTTACCATTATAGGTAATGAAACCACATACGTGTCCGATAGAATTCTTTCTGTCCGTAGAGTGTTTTCTTCAATAACACACACTGGTGTTTCGTCGTCACTTTTCCGTTTTCACGAGTATCAGTCCCCTGGTGTGTACGGTCAGTTGGTACTACGACGACGGTAGAAGAATGTCTTGACTCCCACGTACTATGGACCATCACGTCCCCAACCGTCTGACGACGTATTACTAGTATCCGGTACTGTTGGTTATTTTCCAAAAGACAACGTGGTTTCAGTTTCCGTTTCTTCTTGAGATCCTATGTTGGACGTATTCATGAATTAAACAAACCGGGGGTGTCTAAATAGTTGCAGACCCCCTTGTTATGATCGACACATTGTCTATAGATTTTTACACTCCAATGACTCCTTCTTCATGTACCCACATGCTTTAACCGACAGGTCTTTTCAATCGTCCTATTAACGACACAACAAATCGTCTCAGTACTATACCTTCTCGTTTTACCAGTGTCTCTATTACCCCAGATCAACCCCAACTAGTCTTTTCGAGTCGTCTTGCTTCAATGATGGACTCGACCGTAACCTATACAGGTGATAAAAGTGAAAAACTGTAGACTTCTCTCCCCATTACTTTTTTGGTCTTTCACTCACTCACTCACTTCAACGAATCAGCACATGTTAAGAAACACTAGGGTATCTGACATCGGATGGTCCGAGGAGACAGGTACCTTAAAAGGTCCGTTCTTATGACCTCACCCAACGGTAAAGGAAGAAGTCCCCTAGAAGAGCTGGGTCCTTAACTTGAGTCCAGAGGACGTAACGTCCGTCTACGAAATGACAGACTCGATGGTCCCTTCGGGGTTTCCCCCTTGTTGTCTAATATGTTAAAATAACAAGTGTATCTACTGAGTTATAACACCCTTATCACAAATGGTTGTTTTTGGAGTGTTTAATGTCCTTTACAGAATGAACTGGTGAAAGACAAGTCAATTGTTCGACTCATTACTTGACATAAGGTAGTAAACTAATCGATTTTACTAGATAGTGGGATAACGGTCTTAATCTTTACGGGTGGACAAACAAAACCCTGACAGGTAAAACAAAGTTAGTAGACGTTTGGTTATCAAACTTTTTAACAATGAACTATTGTAAAGTCACGGACCGTATCGTAAAGGAATAGATAATGGAAAAAAATTTATCTTTTACAGAACTAGATGATTCGACAGTAAAAAGGTTTATTTAGAACTTTAGTTAAATAATATTCGGTCTGTTTTATATCCTTCAACAGACTTTATAGACATAAATTCCAAAATTTTTTCAAATATAAATTTTAAAGGAAAAACTTCTTATGTCGTACAGAGTCAAAAAATTTCAAGAGGATGAAACCATTTCTACTTATCTTGAAAAAGTATTTTTATAAGATGTATAGAATTAAAATAGAAATAACTACATAAAATAAATTAACGATTGAACTATCCTCTCGACATCTAAAATTTATAAATAAAACATATAAGAGAGAAACGACTTTGATATCCCCGAACATTAGTAAAAGTATACTTAAATAATATAAATTTTCTTCAGTTAACAATAAAATTTTATTACTAACAAAACAAAGAAGAATAAAACCTCCCACATACGCATGTAGAGAGTCGACAATTATCTGTTCTTTCAGAACAACTATAAACAAGAATTTGTGAAATCAAGTCTAAGAGTAAAAATATCTACGTCTTTCGTTCCATATTATTTAATTCTTTTCTTAATTATCACACATTGTTCCTTTACCAGGCACGTTCCTTCGTTCAATATTATTTAATTCTTTTCTTAATTATCACACATTACTCTCTTCACCCGACATGTTCCCAAGACTGGAATATTTTCGGTTAAACCAGTGGAAGTCGAAAGTCCAATAAAACCATCTATTAGTCAGGGACTTTTTGAACTCTACTGATGTCCCAATCGTAAAAGGCATGTTGGAAAACAGGTCCAACATTACTTTCACTGGGACTGGTTTAGCATGGTGAGTATACCTCCAAATAATTCGTCTACGATCGTCCATCCGTATATAAGATGTACGATCTTATTCTGTCGACGCGGTATATAAGATATTCGAGTACTCCAGGGTCAAGTGACGGTAAAGTCTACGAGGTGATGATGGAACGTATTTTCCAAGTAACTTCTGCACTGTGGTCTCCGTCTTAAAACCAATGAAAGTCCAGTTTTTTTTCCTTTTTTTTCCGTTCTACATTCAGGTAAATCCTTTGTTTAGGACCCGTAACAGTGATTTTAAGACCAAGGTATGGAAAAACTAAGAATACGGAGAGTACGGTCTTACTCCTCACAAAGATGTATACAATCCGGTGTATACAAACTATTGATGAAAAGTGACTATTAGGTGAACTTGTAATTGACAATACGTTTAATCATTCTGTAGTCCACAACTAGTTCTTTACGAGTCACCCTTTAAAACACTATCGACGGAACCTTTCGTCGGAAAGACTAATTTTTTCGGTGGATTAAACCATTTACACCACCACCACCCCCGTGTTATTCTAATAAAAACTTACCTTTCTTAAGAACCAAAGGAAGTATACGAAAAAGTCCCAACGGAAAGTCACAGATATTGACAAGGAAAGGAGAACGAAAACGACCGAGGAAAACCAAAGGGACAAGATTCAACACCGACTCATAGTACAAGATAAGAAGTCCGTTTACCAGGATTAACAGACATAGAAGAGGACTGGGAGTGAGATTAGGACAATTTGATTTACTACGAGACGATAGTAGAGATACAGTCGTCATACAAATGTATTTGGTGTGGGTACCATAANGAACGAAAACGACCGAGGAAAACCAAAGGGACAAGATTCAACACCGACTCATAGTACAAGATAAGAAGTCCGTTTACCAGGATTAACAGACATAGAAGAGGACTGGGAGTGAGATTAGGACAATTTGATTTACTACGAGACGATAGTAGAGATACAGTTGTTATACAAATGTATTTGGTGTGGGTACCATAAAGACATAAGTACCCCAGTAAAGTTCCGTCTACCACCTTACCCTTTTTATTTATGGATACAAATATGGTGAGAGAACTTTCAGCAGAAGGAAAAAAAAAGAGTTCTTCTGTACGTTTAGTACAATTACGATAAAATTTTTATGTAGGACTTATGTAAAGAGTGACAGAGGTAAATCCAGTACAGTGTGACCAGAAGGATGTCCTATCTACGATCTGTATGATGTCTCGTCAGTTAGTCTAATAAAATTGTACGTTTAGTCCACGACAGTTTTAAGAGGTCACCGAAGGGTAGTGAGGGGTGAAAATATTTTGTAAAAACAGTATAAATGAAACGGAGAGAGACTTGGTAAACCTTTACTCAACTTCTATAGTACTATGAATAGGCATTTATGAGGTCTTACGAAAGGACTGTTATCACCGTAAGAAAAGGTATCAGTGTTATGGTAATAGTATGAGTTCTTTTAATGACTAAGTTATTATGTAGATTGTAGGTTGGGTGTAAGTTTAAAGGGGTAATAGGAGGTTGCAGAATATCGACAAAGAAAGGCCGTGGTAGCTAGTCTTAAGTTGATTCCATGTGTGTAACGTCATCAACACAAAGAAATCAGATTAAATCTTGATGCACCTTTACCGTTGGGGGAGGTCATAAGTAAGGACCCTTTAGGGTACCTGTCTCCTCGGGCCATCCGATGTCAGGTACCCCAGTGTCTCAGCCTGTACTGAATCACTGACTTGTTGTTGTTGTTATGACAGATTACGTTGCGACAGATTATCTCATCTGAGATCAGTGTACATCACTTTCACTTTTTCGTGACCTCTTCCTTTACCGTTGGGTGAGATCACAAGAACGGACCTCTTAGGGTCCCTGCCCCTTCGGACCACCCGACGACAGATACCCCAACGTGTCTCAGCCTGTGCTGACTTCACTGAATCGTCGTCGTCGTCAGTGTACATTGATGACTCGACTTACGACAATGACACTAACTCTACACGACACTCAATTTTACGTGTGCTCAAAAATAAAACATGTCTTTTTCATTCTATAGAGTCAAAAATATAACTAGTGTACAACTTTATTATAAAATCTATATAGTTAATTAATTTGTACTAATTTTAGAGTCGATAAATAAAATTGGAAAAATTTTTACTGACGTTCTTTTGAATTTTATGAATATACTGAACGTAAATAACGAATACACCATAAAAACAACTTATACACCTTAGTCTTGTTTAATGGTTACAAAAGAAAGTTTCGTAACAAATTTCTTTCTCAACTCCGTTAAACAAAATATTCTTTACCCAGGGGTTGGAGGTTCTAGATTACGGACTACTAGACTCCACCTCGACTACATTATTATTCTCTTTATTTCAAGTCTTATTTATATTACGTAAACGTAGTAACGTTAGGAAGGGGNGTGGGAGGAAGGGTAGGGGGTCAGGTACCCTTTTATCACAGAGAATACTTTGGGTAGGGACCCCGGTTTTTCCAACCCTTGTTGACAATATCTTAGTAGGATGTAAGACTTACTAGGGAAAGTCTTCTTCGAAATATCATACACCTCTTCCGTTACCGTTGGGTGAGGTCATGAGAGCGGACCTTTTAGGGTACCTGCCTCCTCGGACCATCCGACGTCAGGTACGCCAGTGCTTCTCAGCCTGTGAATGACTCGCTGAAGTGAAAGTGAAAAGTGGAAGTACGTAACCTCTTCCTTTACCGTTGGGTGAGGTCACAAGAACGGACCTCTTAGGGTCCCTGCCACCTCGGACCACCCGACGACAGATACCCCAGCGTCTCAGCCTGTACTGACTTCACTGAATCGTCGTCGTCGTCGTTGACAGGGATATCTTTCTTAGAGGATGTCAAGATAGTGAACGAAATGTGCCTGAAAGAACGACAAACCGTTTGTGTACTTTATATAGAAAACGTTAAGGACCCTTAAGAGAAAGGATATAAAAAAACGTTCTGACTGAGGAAATGAAGTAAGTCCAGAGACGAGTGTATAGTGTATGAGTCTTGAAGGACTGGTAGAAAAAATTTATCGTGAAAAGCACTAACAAAGGGGAATGGAACGAAACGGAAAGAAAAATTTTAAAGTGAAAATAACTTCATATTTTAACATCCTATAAATTTCACACGTAACACTAAACTATACACATACGTAATACTTTCCTATAGTGGCAGAAGGGGTGGGTAGATCAATTAATTATGTGGTAGTGGAGTGTATAAATAAGAAGAAAATCCCCCTTACTCTTGTAAATTCAAGATGAGAGAATTATTCAAAGTTGATATTTTATGTTACAATAGCTGATGTCAGCGGTCCAAAAATGTAATCTAGAAGTCTGGAATAAAAAGAATATCAACTTCAAACATTGGTAAAGGGAGGGGAGACAAACCAGTGTGGTATACCGAACACCCTAGAATAAAGGTTTTGGTCCCTAACTTGAGTCCAGATACTGTCACTTTCGCAGCTTGGATTGGTGACCTGACCGTTTCTTAAGGGGAATATTGGAAAATATTCAGAAAGAGATACAGAGGTAAGGGATCGGGGACAGCTGGTAAAAAAAAATGAGTAAAAAGAAAAATTAAGGTGTATATTCACTATAGTACTTCATAAAAAGAGACCGTGTAAAGTGACTTCCAGGTAGGTATAAGAGTGTTTATCATCCTACAGTAAGAAAGGGTACCGACTCATTATAAGGTAATATATAAGATGTAGTATATATGGTATAGAAGAAATAGACAAGTAGACAGCTAACCGTGAATCCAACAAAGGTATAACGCCAATAACACTTATTGTGACGTTACTTTTACCCTCACGTCTATAGTAAAACTCAAGACAAAAGAAAGGAAACCTATATATGGGTCTTCACCCTAACGACCCAGTATACAATGAAGATAAAAATTACAAGCTCCTTGAGAATATGAAAATTTTAATTACCAAATATGGTCAAATGTAACGATGATCATCACATGTCCCAAGGAAAAAAAGACATAGGAATGGTAGTGTACAATAAACACAACCGAAAAATTATTATCGGTAAGACTGTCCATACTCCACTATAAAGTAACACCAAAATTAAACGTAAGAGGATTACTGATCTCTACAACCCGTAGAAAAGTAGATGGAAACCGGTGAAGATATATAAGAAACCTTTTTATAGATAAGTCCATGAGTCAGATAAAATTTTAACCTATTAACAAAAAAAAAAAAACGTTAACTCACATACTCAAGGAATATATAAAATAGATAATTGAAGAATCATCTATATATAAAATGTCTAAAAGAAGATAAAGTATTCAACAGAAACGTAAAAAAAAAAACGACACGAAAACCACAGTATAGGTTTTTTGGTAAGTAAAGTGGGATACAAAAGAAGATCCTCAAAATACCAGTCCAGTACTTTAAAGTCAGAAGTTAGGCAGAAACTCAATTACTAACACTCTCCACATTATGAAAAACTTAACTCATAACACTCTCCAGATCAAAGTAAACAAACGTACACCGATAGGTCAACAGGGTCGTAGTAAATAACTTCTCTGACAGGAAACCAGTAACGTACCAAAACCGAGGAAATAACATTTACCTAATAGACATATACATACTCAAATAAAGATCCGAAAGACAAGAACAAGGTAACTAGTTACACAGACAAAAATTAAGGTTATGGTATGTCAAAATTAATGATACCGAAACATCATATCAAATTATAGTCCTTCACAACACGGAGGATCAAACAAGAAAGTTCTAACCAAACCGATAAATCCAAGTAATACCAAGGTGTGTTTACAACCTAACAAAGAAGATAAAGACACTTTTTACGGGAACCTTAAAACTATCCCTAACATAACTTAGACATCTAATGGAACCCACCATCATACCCATAAAATTGTTATAATCAAGAATACTAGATAGGAACTCGTATAAGTACCCGCAAACTCTTCTTATACACAAGACGACAAGAACCTACCTTACAAAACATTTATAATTCAGGTAGACCAAATCGCATATGAAATTCAGGTTAAATGGGTGTCTCTCAACTCCCACTCCAAACTCCATGAGGATGTATAAAAAAAGAAAAACGATTACCTAAGTCTTTTCTCATTCAGGTAGGGGTAGTTAACGAAGACTATGAGAAGGGTATACTCTAAGGATTACCAAATATATTTTCCTTATTATCAGTTTATCTTGATTAATGTTATCAATTATAAATAACTCTTGAAATTAATGTCTGATATGATTAATGTCTGATATGATTGTGACATACTTTATAAAAAGAATTAGAAGACACACCGTTACTTATCTTGATGAGTTTTCACTAGGACTCTAGAGAGAGATCCAACGGATCCTTTCCTCGATCGACCTTGACCCCAAAGGGGGAGAAGGACCTCCCTTCGCCACGTGAGTTTGAGTCAAAAGGTAACCTGGTCACGGAATGTGAGGGATTGTCCTATCCGAGGTTGAAAGGTCCATAGGTACCAGAAGTCCACGGTCCGTCGACCGGAAGGAGTTTGTCAACCGTAGATTTGGGTCTGACGGACCGTTGGTTCATCAGAACTACAGAGTGATTCTTCATCTTAAGTTCAAATAGAAAACTCTTCTATCTCGTCAACACACAGTTCTGATCTCGTCGAACTGGGACCGTGACTAAGAGGAGAGGGACTCTAATACTCTCTCACCTTCATGAAACGGAGAACAAGGACTGAGAACCAAAGGACACAAAGGGGTTATTTAGAACAAGAAACCAAGAGTGACACACTACAACGTCATAAATAGGACAACGGACAACGTGGTGTAAGAACGTCGTTTAAACATTTAATCTCTACGACCCCTATAGCTCTCCTGCACCCATCTCAAACGGTAGAAGAGCCCTTTCTCACACTAATTAATATTTTCACACACACACACACACACACACACACACACACACACACACAGACCGACAGACCTCTCGATCAACATCCAACCTCCTAACCAACTACCTCCTTTTTAACGGGTCGGGATACTTCTAGCCCTAGGGTTTACTTCTTCTCTCGTTTCACTACGCCCGGAGTTCTTGGAGTACGGGTTCGTTTAAGCCGGTCTCAATTACCCGACGTCCAGGAGACTACTTCTACCCACTTAAAGCTTGACCTTTTAGACCTTTGTTTTTAGAAGGTTATTCCCTCTGACTTCCGGCTCAAGTTACCATGTCTTAACAATACTTTTTCGTTTCCCCTCTCAGTCAAAAGAATATTCTTGGCGACACTGGAAGAATCGAGAATAATCTTACAGTCACGAAGATAGAACTTCCTGGCAAAAAGTATCGTGGTGGAACACCGTCATTCGGCTTTACCGTCATCACTTGAATCTATGGTCAGGAAAGGACCAACCCACACGTTTGAGTAAAAACCTTAAAGTCCAAACCTCTAGTAAGACCCCCTTTCCGTCGCGTTTTACCTCTGTTGCAAGACAATTATAACGTTAACCCCCGACTACTTATTTAACGTTTTATTACTGCTATTTCTTTTCGTTACCCGGTATAAATTTAAGTACTTTACAAAGAATGGTCGTCCTGTCGTTCCTACCTTTGAAAAGAAACTATAAAACCAACCGCGTGTTCTTGAATTTTGGGTAGTAAAAGTACACCGATGACACTTACACGTGAATTTTATACTCTATTTGTATACAATTTCAATACAATAAGAAACTACAATAAAGGAAACTACTATGATGACATAGAATTTTTTTAATAGTTAAGAGAACTTTGGAGTTGAGGTTTCTTTTTTTAGATATAAAAACGTCTGATCACCATTATTAATCACAGAAGAAGTTCTTAATCGACAACAAAGACTGTTTACAGTTTATCGATTATAAGAAAGAGTGTTTCCTTAACAAAAAGGATTGTTTCCAAACGGAAACAAATTGTCTTGACTTTCATGTCCACTCTTTATCGGATTACAGTCAAAAAGGGTTTATAAACTACGAAGTCCGTCTACCACCTAAGCAAACGTGAACTTTACTGTATCGTCACCGTGAAATCTACACTTCCGAGAAAGTAAATGTCTCTACTAAAAGTTAGAGACGTTACTAGTTGAACATCTCTTCAAATTAAATAAGACGTCGTATCTCTGGGGGTCTGAAACGTATATAAATGGTCCTTTTATTTCATTTTTACTCTAATTTGTATACTAATGATTTAAAAACAAAACAGTTCATTCTCGTAGTTTTGGAAGGGGGTTTTAATGGTAGATGATGACACTCAACCACTACCTGTCCCTTCGAACTACTCGTCGTCAGGTACCCCAGTGTTGCCCAACCTGTGCTGACTCACTGATTTGACTTCACTGGTGATATTAAGTTCTTTTCTTTCTTGTAATATTTCACTTTCATGTTCGTCTATCACAATTTATTCCTTACGACGATGACGACGACGATTCAGCGAAGTCAGTACAGGTTGAGACACACTGGGGTATCTGTCGTCGGGTGGTCCGAGGGGGTAGGGCCCCTAAGAGGTCCGTTCTCGTGACCTCACCCAACGGTAAAGGAAGAGGTTACGTACTGTCACTTTTCGCTTTCACTTCAGCGAGTCAGCACGGACTGACAAGAACTGGGGTACCCGACGTCGGGTGGTCCGAGGAGGTAGGTACCCTAAAAGGTCCGTTCTTATGACCTCACCCCACGGTAGCGGAAGAGGGTTTTGTAACCAATTCTAGTACTTTTAGGTCAAAGTGTGCACCGAAATCTGTTCACCTTACGACATTTTTATTGGGAGTAGTGTGGCGACCCCTGCACCTCCGAAAATATGGCCACGATTGACTGTTCACTACGACCGAGTTTTCCTTGTCGAGTTGTGTGTCAAGAACCTAATCTTAAAGGGGTCCAATAAAGACCGGACCTCTTTCTATTAAAGTACTGTGGAGGGTGGGTGGCGGTTTTAGACCTTTTCAATGTCTACTATTAGAAATTGTGGTTTTTTTTTAACTATTGGTTATGTTTTTTTGTCTCAAGTACTTCGGGTTATTTCTTTGGTTTAAGACGTTCACCTTATTTAGAAAGGATCTAAGTTTGTTTACGATGTTATAGTTTGCAGCTTAAAGAGTTGAGTGTCTTAATTCTCAGGAATTCGACAATTGAAACAGGACACACTGAGAGGATAACTCTTTTTTTAAAGGGGATCTTAAACGTTTTTACTGACTCTGTGTGGACATCACACACTGTACCCTCTACAAGAGTTTAGAAAGTACTCCGCTTTCAGTGAAAAATGTTGACTTTTACTTTTTCCACGATGTCTTTCTTTACTTTCAAATTTTGACGTATTTTCGTTTCTGACCGACTTTAACATTGAATGACTTATTTCTGTCATTGTTATTGGGTGCGATCTTGATTGAGGAGGCGTCACTGGGTAGACGATAGGTACGACCCTCCTCTGTACTGGCCTCGGGCCGTGTCACCTTTCGTCGGAACCGACGCTCCGACGCCAAGACGAGAAAGGACCACGAGACACGTGTCCCACCACGGTGGATGATTTCCGTCAGTCCCTCTGCCCCCTCGGAGAGAGTGGTCGGACGACAAGTGAATTGAGTCGAGACCTGAGGTTACACATAGACCCGTATTAAAATACTTTATAAATTTACGGTAAGTGATCTAATTTTTTTTTCTTTTGAGACCTGGTTCATATAACACTTGAATTTTTTTTCAATACTCCTCCCAATGGTTAATGTAATTGTTGTGAGAGAAATTTTTTATCTTAGTGAAAGAAAACTTTAGTTGGTGTCACCACTCTGCACAAAGAGAAAGGTCCACCGGGCACTACCGTGTGTCGAGATGAGCTGTTTAGGACGGTGGAGGTTCAGGGCCCCACGACTGGACGTGGTCGTGCACCCCGTCGTAATGGAGGGTTGTCACACCTCTTCTCGTGTACAGTGGTGACCCACTACTCTCTCGTCTCTCTCGGAGAACCGAAGAGTTGCGGTCTGTACCAGCCTCTCGAAAGGAACAAGATAATCTTTTCAAGTACTCCTTCGACACTTATCCTAGTCAGGTCTCTTCATTTTGAGAAAATAAAAGTGACAGGTTTGTAGTCAGTTATATGACCCTCTCGGTTGCCTTCGGGAGCGGCATAGGAACGGAGAACTCGTGTGACGTGTATTTGTGAAGGTACCCCGCCCGTATCGGAAAAAATAACTGAAGTCATATTTACCAGTTGAACATCAACAACAAATAAGCGATTCAACACAGACTGACAAACACTGGGGTACCTGACATCGGGTGGTCTGAAAGACAGGTACCCTAAAGGCTCCGTTCTTATGACCTCACCCAACGGTAAAGGAAGAGGTGCCCTAGAAGGGTTGGGTCCCTAGGTTGAACACAGAGGACCTAACCGTTCACCTAAGAAATGGTGACTCGGTGGTCCCTGCGGGGTCGCATCATCGGGAGACCAGAAAATTTTGAACTCCGTCTTCCACCTTACTCACAACCACTCGACAATCAGAAGTGGTGTTTCAGAGGAGACCGTTTTAGGCCATTTACTTTCTCACAATAAAGATTATATTCACTATACAGACCCTTCTTTTTTTTTAGTCATGTTAGAATAGATATTGTCTACGAATACTTATTATAAAGGAGTTAGAAAACATGTAACGATATGAATGGTGTAAAGTATTAATAAATAAATAAACATCAGGGACTAATTAGAACTTCGAAAATTTACATACTTAATGTAAAATACATATAAATAAATAGACAGAGGAATAGTAAATAGGGATGAAGGATAAATAAGTGTCTCAGTCATGGATCATGTTAAGAACCATGTACCATTTGTGGGTTCTTAACGAGAAACTTATTTTCATAACTAATTAGAAGACAACCCTTTCCAGTTATAATAAAGAAATTGAGAGATGTGAGACTAAAAAGATAAATTAAGTACTGAAGCGACCGGTATATAAAATTAGGTGTTATAAGAGAAGTAACGTGAGAAATGTAGAAACAAAGAATTTCACATATAGTCTCCCAATTCCGACCCACACTGTTACCACATTTTCTCTCATTCCTTGAAGGGGAGTAGAACGCTCCGTGATCATACACCGAAGTACATGTATATTTACTAACAAGGTATTTTGTCTCTATGATGACACTCTACCCTTGGTGTACATACTTCCTAGAAAGCGGTGGAACGACGACTGAACTAAGAGTACTGTCGAACTCACTACTGAGGTATACTCTACTCTTAATCATTGTCTCCATGGTCTTCTTTATGGTGGGGTTCTCGTTTCTGTTGTTGAAGTTAATGAAAACTTATCTGTGTTCGGTAGGACTAGTTACGACCGTAGAGTGTCTTTTTTAATAGATGGAGGGCCACGGGTGTAGAACCATTGAAGTTTCAGTTTCTCGTTTCTTAATTCCGTGACGGTTCTGGTGGATTGGTCCGTTAGTTGTGGTAGAAGACCGTTTCGAGGCCCACGTAATAATGACACATCACTTCTCCAACTGTCTGTCGTCGTATCGCCAGTATTCGGTAATGTCGGTTCTCTTCCGTAAGACACCGAGGGTTCAGTTCCCGTTTCTTCTTAACCTCGTGTGTCGGAGGTATACATTATCTGAAAAAACCTGGGGTATCTAAATGGTCGTAGACCCCCTATTACGATCAACACATTGTCTCCAGGTGTTTTCTGTTTAACCTATTCTTCTTTATGTACCCGCATACCTCGACCCACAGATCCATTCTATGTTCTTACTATCAACACAAAGGATGGTCCCAATATTATATCTTCTACTTCTGTTAGTGTCTCTACTACACAAGGTTAACCCCGGCTAGTCTTTTCGGGTCTTCCTACTTCAGACAAGACCTTGAAGGTAACGACCAAGGGTAACGAGGAAAACTTTTTGATCCTTCGATATGGTACCATTCTTTTGTATCACAGTCGGAATCCATCTTGATTTTTGGAGACTTCAAACGGTACTTATAGGTTTCCAGTGAATAAACGTACGAAAGAGGGTAAAACCTTGTGGAGAATTGTATGGACGACACAAGCAAAGGGGTTTAGAGATGTATAAATTAGTATAGTTCACATCAAAATAAAATAAAAATTAAAAACGGTACGGTACACCGAGGGTCCTAGAATCAAGGAATTGGTTCCTATCTCTGACCCTGGGGTTGTCAATTTTACACCTAGGATTGGTGACCCGTTGGTCTCTTAAGGGGTCTTGCGAAGATTTTTACTTAAAACTGGTGACTCAGTGTGTTTATAAAAAGAATATTTCGACAACTCGAATTCCATTTTCAATTTACTGTAAAAGGACCCCATTCGAGATGGTAAACGATTGTTAGCGAAAGGTATAAGTGAAGGTTTACAGACATAGAGTTGGAAATATTAGTATTATTATTAGTAGTGTTGGTCGTAGGAGGAGGTGAAAAAGGAAGATAAGTTGTAATGGGACAACAAGAACATAATTGAAACTACAAGAAATGATAGAACGGGAAAAAAACACGTTACACGAAAACCACGGTCCTTTTTTTTGGAAAAATAATTGGAAATAAATACACATGTCTACGATATCTAAAGAAACTTGTGGAAATACTTACAATAATGTGGTAGAGTCGTCAGAATAACTAAACAACGTCTCAATTTTCAACTTGATTAAGGTCTTCCGAAACCAGGGGTGTATGTGTACCATCGTTGGACGCAATCGAGGATAAATAGACAGGGAAGTCGTTTTAATTGTTCCGTCAATTAACTTTGTTCTTCAAATAATTTGTTACTTACTCAACAAAAAGGGGTACCTTAAATGATTAATGTACTCAAATAGGAGACCAACGAAACCTTGAGATATCCATTTTGATAGTGGATTAAAGTTGAGATTTTCTTATGTCTATTCCCTATGTTATTATAGTCAGAATGAAACAGACCTATGCCATAGTATAGTAATTTGTCTACTTACAAATTAATGACTCAATCAAATACTTAAAAAATTACATATATTAGAGATTGACACTTGAAGTCTGGATTTACATATGAAACGTAAATATCACAGAAACACCGGTTCCTTATTATTGGATAAACAATGTCAATATCATTCTATTCCATTTCTATTTAATGGATGTCATATAGTAAACATATTCGTAAAATTAATCTTGTAGTATATAATATTAGTACTACTTTCTTGACAATAATAATTCATCATACTTTATCTCCATATCAAAAAGAGTTATATTTTACCTTTAAATTAAATTAATACTCATAGGTCAAAGATACGTCATCTACGGTCTGATTCAATTCGTCTAACGAATTCTCGTGTTCAAGAACTGAGTCTCACGAACCCTAGTTTAAGGTCGAAGTAGTGAGTCTTCGTTACACAGGAACCCGTTAAATAAGTTGAACAGACAGATAATCCAAGAGATACACAATATGCTTCCCTATAACACTTC
The DNA here is from genome assembly GCA_006410555.1 of Capra ibex. NCBI lineage: Eukaryota > Metazoa > Chordata > Mammalia > Artiodactyla > Bovidae > Capra > Capra ibex. The sequence goes on from SJYO01031239.1 coordinate 19,125, forward strand.
CAATTATAAACACTTCTATGAACCTTCACGTAGGAAGACACCTTCCTAAAGGTCACTTTCCGTCTTTCGGAAACAAGTGTAAATTAAGATTTTTACTTTTCGATATAAGAGGATGGGGGTTTAGTGACAATGAGATAAATAGGGAGTAAAGGAAACAAAAAGTACGACCACTAAGTGGTACACCAGATGTTGATTTGACCTTACGAATTTAAAAAATCAAATATCATTGGTGGAGGAACATAAAATGATCAAATTAATGAGTTTACACGTAGACATCTGTGATAACAAATTAACCCAAGTAATTCTTAAAAATATACAGAAAATTCAGAGAAAATTATAATCTTAGATAACAATTTATATGTGAATGTATATACAAGGGTCTGGTTCACGTATCCAGTGACTTGCTAGAAATTAATGATACGAGAAGACCAACGTCAGGTAACCTACGTGGTACCAAATAGTTTACGGAGTCTTATCACTCAAATCTTCATTTGTGTCACGTGGTCCACACGATGTGACAACTTCCCTTATCACTGTCAGATACTAAATGTGTACGAAAGATTTTATAAAATCGGTCAAAATCGTCCACCTTTTGTAATGTCAGAATTAAATTTGAAACCTAATATATTCCGAGGAACAATCTTCAATTATTTTAGTGGTGTCTACCACTGACGTCGATACTTTAATTTTCTGCGAATGAGGAACCTTCTTTTCAATACTGGTTGGATCTATCGTATAAGTTTTCGTCGCTGTAATGAAACGACTGATTCCAGGCAGATCAGTTCCGATACCAAAAAGGACACCAGTACATACCTACACTCTCCCCCTGACACTTCTTCCGACTCGCGGTTTCTTAAGTACGAAAACTTGACTCCACAACCTCTTCTAAGGACTCTCAGGGAACCTGACGTTCCTCTAGGTTGGTCAGGTAAGACTTCCTCTAGTTGGGACCCTAAAGAAACCTCCCTTACTACGACTTCGACTTTGATGTCATGAAACCGGTGGAGTACGCTTCTCAACTAAGTAACCTTTTCTGAGACTACGACCCTCCCTAACCCCCGTCCTCCTCTTCCCCTGCTGGTTCCTACTCTACCGACCTACCGTAGTGCCTGAACTACCTGTACGCAGACTCACTTGAGGCCCTCTACCACTACCTGTCCCTCCGGACCGCACGACGTTAAGTACCCCAGCGTTTCTCAGCCTGTGCTGACTCACTGACTTGACTTGACTTGACTTGACTTGAACAATCTGCGCGACAGTTCTGTCCTCAGTATGAAATACATTAAATTAGAATACTTGGGTTTATTTTCTGAAATAAAATACGAAAAATTATAAAACCAAATTCGAAACTTCAGAGTTTTAAATCTATAGTAAAATTTAAATTTTCAGTTATACTATATTTTTCTCTGAATCTTGTACACAACTTCTTTATCTACAATTTTTCTCCGTACGATATAAAATTAATTTTGAGTGAAAGTAAAAAGTATCATACTTGAAGTCAAAGATTATTACATCGTATTGAAATGTAACATGAAAGAAGTCACTTTAGATTCTGTTTACTTAGTCTGTATAAATTTGTATTGAACTCACATGTGTTACTATACCTCTATTTTGATCCATGTATTTTAAATATCAACAGATTTTAAAATATTTTTTATTTCTCTATAATTTACCTAGAAAATATTGCCATTTCATTCTCCATCTAACGACATTGGTACGTTTCGGTTTCGTCTTTTTATGTCACATTTTCATGGACTCTCAGGACTTGAGATCTAAGTCTGGTAGTCACTACCATAATCTTGTGGGAAGTCGATGAAAGAGTGACACACTTGACTTCGTCGATTAATAACAGAAATTCGGACTCAAAGGAGTAGACATTTTATCAATAAGATCTCGTGGACGATAACCTCTTCCGTTACCGTTGAGTGAGGTTACAATAACGGACCTCTTAGAGTCCCTGCCCCCTCGGACCTCCCGACAACAGATACCCCAACGTGTCTCAGCCTGTGCTGACCTCGCTGAATCGTCGTCGTCGTCGTCTCGTGGACGAAATATCTTACCAAACACTCCTATTAATTTACTAAATAAAGTATATTTGACAAATCATTCTACGAGTCGTATCTCTCGTAAATGATTCAATTTTATAAGTGATTAACGAGAACAACTTTAAATTATATTAGAAGTAAGGACTCTCCCTTAATCACATAATCCCAAGTAAAAATAGAGTGTATAGACAGTGTATAAACGAAAGTACAATCCGACTCTAGTAGACACGATGGATCCTAGACCAAAGATGAGGTACAGAAGACAACCTCTATCGTCGTTTATGAATGGTCTTCTTTTTGTATAATCTTGTAGTACGCCTCTTCCGTAACCGTGGGGTGAGGTCATGAGAACGGACCTTTGAGGGTACCTTCCTCGTCAGACCACCCGACGTCAGGTACTCCAACGACTCTCAACCTGTGCTGAGTCACTGAAGTGAAAGTGAAAAATGAAAGGACGTAACCTCTTCCTTTACCGTTGGGTGAGGTCACAAGAACGGACCTCTTAGGGTCCCTGCCCCCTCGGACCACCCGACGGCAGATACCCCAACGTGTCTCAACCTGTGCTGACTTCGCTGAATCGTCGTCGTCGTATGAAAGTACTCCCATCTTAAGTGTCAACAGTACGAGAATTCATCAGGTCTACATGAGGACACGTGTGATACTACTAGGAAGTAAAGTGACTATTAAGTCTTTTTAACAAACCGCTCAGTGACTCGGATACTTTATAACCTTATCGGTGGTCAAAGAATATGATAATTATTGTACTGTTAGTGTAAGCACAAATTTATGTTGTCGACTTGACTCCAATTTATCTCCAGAGGTAGATTACACCTACAACCTCTTTTCGATCTACGTCCTGACCAACTTCTCGACTTCTTAATCCAAAACAATTTACATAAAAACTATCATATAAACATCAGAAAATCACATATGAAAACAATTTACGTAAACATCTATCTAAAAACGGATTAATTTGTTTCTCTCACGATACAGCCAGACGCATATGATGTTCTTAGCATTACTACCTCGTCCCTTTATAAACACACGTTAAAATTTCCGATGATGCACCTACACTAAATCTGGAACCCCTGACCACGGGGTGTCTCCACTAATTGTTTAGAAACTGACACCAGTCTTAGATGAGGTTTGTTGTTAAAATACTTTTCAAGGGAATTCTGAAACCCCAGATAGGTAAAAGATAAATCTAAAGAAGGTACCTTTAATTAAAGTCTCCATTTAAATATATAACGCGAATACAAAGATACCTTATAAGATTTATATTACATTTGGTATAAATAATTTTATTGTGTAAATTAACTTTAAACCAAATAAGTTCTCCATTCTATAGTTCAACCTCTTTATGTCCGTTAATAGATCTATAACACAGGTATCCTTTATTTTATAAACTAATGTTTTAGTACCTTATTAATTTAAGATCCAAGTACTCTGTATATTAGTAACAAAGTAAAAGTTACTTAATGTCTATTATGGTACTTGTACACAGTCGAACGGGAAGACAAGTTCTCGACTTTTAAATGATTATCGAATCTCGACCGACACACCGAAGTGTGACAGGTCAGACAGAAGGACGGACTGGGGGTCCCCTTAGTACCAGAACTTAAGACACAAGTAGTGTATGAATGTAATCCTATATTAAATAGGTAACTGTGTGAGGGGATGTATACACGCCTTACAGATTTATCGGACATCAAAAAGATACACGTTGAAGCGTCTTAAACAGATAATCAAGAATCCCGAAAAAATAATGTAGAAATCCTAAAAGATATAATTTCCAGTACAGTAGACGTCTCTGTCAAAATGAAGAGTGAAAGACTAAACCTACGAAAAGTAAAGAAAAGGAAAAGATCCTGAAGGGTCGATATAACTATCTACACCGTTCTCACCAGTAGTAACAGAACGGGAACTATAATCTCCTTTTCGAATGTTGGAACATGATAACTCATACCACAAACGAGACCCGAACAGTATATACTAAGTCACAGAAATGATCATTAACCAGACAATCTAAAAGATGGTTATAAAGAAAATTAAGTTAGAACCATCCAACATACAAAAATGTTTAATTGGCAAAGAAGATTCATCAGGTTAAATAACCACATCAGAAAAAACTAGGATAGATAAAACACACCATCGTCAACATTACAGAAAAAGTATGAAAATAAATAAAAACAGGAGAAAAAAAAAAAAAAAACGACTACCTCGGACGATACGTAAGTCATCCTTGACGGAGAAAAACAACGGGAGGTTCTCAGGATCGACGACGAAAAAGTCCGAGAAGGCAGGAGTGCCAGTGGTAACGGGTGCTCAGAACGTCGTGTAGAGTCGTATGACTTATGTCACTCTTTCTTCAGCCAAACGACCAAACGAACAGTCACAGAAACAACATGTCGATCCCTTCGACCAACGAGTGAGTCTATGAGAGTGTAAGAGGGTCACCTCTTTAGTGTCCGATTCCTTCAGAGGAAACCGTGACTCGACACTGTGGAACCTCCTCTCCACCATCCATCATTTCATTTTGACAAGAATTGGAGTAGTCATACAGGTAGAACATAAACAGAGACGAGGTCCCTACACGACCATGAAGAGTGACCTGAGGGTCTCAAAGTGTTTCCGTCACAACAGACAACCACTAACGTGTCTAGTAGGACTTATACGTCCTTGGAATCTGATACCGAAGGAAAAGATTAAGGAATCACCACAGAAACCTTCTCTGTTTCGAAATTAAAATTTTTCAAGTTGTGTACTTAAAAAGAAAATACTAATCAGAAATGGATGAGATTCGAATACTTCTATAAAGAGATATAAAATAACATCTTCGAAATATTAAAATCGAAATTAAAAATCAGTCCCTAAGTAAAGTTCAATTTCAAAAGACATACCACACTCCATCTTCAACTTGAAGTCATAAAAGGTATCTTATAGGTCATTAAAGTTGTAGTAAGTAACTTTCTAAAAGAAAAAGAATAATTTAAAACTGTGGAAACGTTTTTCAGTCAACTGGGATATGTAGTTAAAGACTCGAGAGATAACTGGATAAACAGATACGAATCCGGTTATGACGTAACAGGACTAACCACGTCAAAATATCATTTAGATCCTTAGTCCACTACAGTAAGGAGGTCAAAACAAGAAGATTCTTCTAAACCCCTATCACATCCAAAAACGTAAACGTACAGTCAAAACGTAGTCGACCACTTAAAGAATTTGTTTTAACCAACTAAATAACTAAAGGATAACGACGACAAGGTTTGATGGTTTTTGAATCACCGAAGTTTATTGTACTAAATAATAGAATGTAAAAACCTCTAACCTTCAGGTTTTACCTATAGAGACTCTTTTAGTGTTCCACAACCATCCCAACGTAATAAAAGACCTTCGAGATCCTTCTTAAGTAAAAGAACGTGAAAGGTCAAAGATCCCCGACGGTACCAGTGACCGTATACCTAAGGAGGGGAGAAGTTCGGTCCTTACCGGTCAGATCGGAAAGAGCCTAGCTAGTGAGACTGTAACTGAGAAGACATAGGAAAAAGGAAGTAACTTCCTACGAAGACCAACATAACCCAGGTAGGTATATTAAGTCTTGTGAGAGGGATGAAATTCCAAAGACTAATCGTCGGAATTAAGGTGGACTTTGAAATTAAGAAAGAATGACGTAGTGTATTATATAAGTGTTCAAGTTTCCCTATCTTACTCCTGGAGAGACCCCCTCGGTAATAAGACGGATGAATTAACCTCTACAAAACTTAGACCTCTAGTCAAGCCCCTTTTAACTGTAATATTGTTATAATACAGAAGGTTAGCTACTTGTACCAGATCGAGGTATAAATAAATCCGGAAGAAACTCAAGAGAATCACTACAAATCATCAAAGGTTTCATCTCCAGAACATGTAGTAAGTAAATTTAAATAAGATAAATTTTACGATAACATTGACCATAATAAAATGTGAAAGTTAAAAGTTAACAAATAACGAGTATATCTTTAGGTTAAGCCAAATTTAAAAGTGGAAAGTAACTCGGTGGTAAGTTGAAGTGAATAATTAAGAACAATATCAGAGAGAATGTCAAAATTTAACCTAAACATAAATAGAACAAGGACTTAAGTCCTCCTTTTATAAGTAATAAAGTAATAATTTGTATCAATCAAGTTCGAAAAAAAAACACTGATCAGAAATCATTTAATAAATTCGTGTGACGTTGTCTCTTAGACCGACTGTGACGGTAGGTTAGAAGTAGAACTGTTGGTAATTAGATCTCTACTTTACGACCGTAGAAATGTAAAGTAAAAGATCTTTTCTTATGAAGTCTCTTGTCAGAGATAGACGGAGGGGGAAATTTAAGAATGTACTTATATAGATTATCAAAAGTGAAAGATCGGGAATATCATGTTCTTTGGTCTGTCACCCTACGATTTCACCTAAGACTGATGCTTAGTTGTTGTATAAAGTTTATGACCATTGTTAAAAAGAAATCAGACAACCAAGAACCTATAGACTGTGAAAGTAACTAGAGAACGAACTGACGTAATTACAACTTTTTAAATTCTTTAATGTACTCGATAATGTACTTGATGATAGACTCGATAAAGTATAGTCTTTGTAAGACAAAGAAAGTATATATTTTCTGTTAAATGAACCTGTATCCTAATAAACGATCACTCAAAAAAATAACGTCTGAAAGTCACCCGTAAAGTACAGGATGTGAATTTTATAGAAAAAATGAAAAAATTTCATTTCTGCAATGAAAGTTGTAGAAACGAAGGTAGTTTCAGTGATATAGATAAAGAAAGAAACGTGGACGTTAAAACCGTGATGTGATGTTTTACAATTGCGTGTTTTTATATTTCACTTTCACTTCAGCGAGACAGTACAAACTGGGAGTCGCTGGGGTACCTGACGTCGGAAGGTCCGAGGAGGTATTTCTCATGTACTTTACGACCTGACTGGGTTTAAAGACTCGTAGGATAAGATCTAAAAGATTAAAATATCCTGTGAACAAAAGTTAGAACAGACTCGTGATCAGAAATCCGTTTATATTAAGGTAAAGAAACCCTCCACCGTATCGACACAACCTCTTCCGTTACTGTGGAGTGAGGTCATGAGAACGGACCTTTTAGGGTACCTGTCTCCTCGGACCATCGGACGTCAGGTACCCCAGCGTTTCTCAGTCTGTCATGACTCGTTGAAGTGAAAGTGAAAAGTGAAAGTACGTAACCTCTTCCTTTACCGTTGGGTGAGCTCACAAGAACGGACCTCTTAGGGTCCCTGCCCTCTCGGACCACCCGACGACAGAGATCCCAGCGTGTCTCAGCCTGTGTTGATTTCGGTGAATCGACGTCGTCGTCACATCGACACACCGAATTTTTTTTAGGACATCTACTAAGGTAATATATAGTAGAAAATTTTTACTGTAGTCTTATTTAGAACGATACTCTTTTACTTAAACAACTATTTACCAAAACGGAAGAATCTCTGTGGAAACAGAGAATTTGTATTCATATCCTCTAAGAGTCTAATATTAAAGGACTAAAAAGTTGGTAATTAGATATGTAAATTAACATCTATTCGTTAATCGTATAACTATTGGACGAGAGATCGTACTTTAATTTTATAAAGAAGGTTCAATCCTTTTAACAAATAACTAAGTAGATTACTATAAAGACATTTTAGACAGTCCTCTAAAAATAAGAGACGACATAGAGGTCATAGATAAAATCATCACTATTTTTCCCTAAGTGAATTATAAACAACTTCTGACATTAACGTATGAAAGAGTATAATTTTATTAATATATGTCTACCGATTGTTCGTGTACTTTTCTACGAGTTGTAGTGAGTCATAGTCTCTTTACGTTTAGTTTTGGTGTCACTCCATGGTAGAGTACGGTCAGTCTTACCGACGATAGTTTTTCAGATGTCTGTTATTTACGACCTCTCTCACACCTCTTTTCCCTTGTGAGAATGTGACAACCACCCTTACGTTTGATCATGTCGGTGATATCTCTTGTGACACCTCTAAGGAAATTTTTGACCTTTGTCTTGACGGAATACTGGGTCGTTAGGGTGACGACCCGTATATGTAGCTCCTTTGATCTTAACTTTTTCTGTACACATGGGGTTACAAGTAACGTCGTGACAAATGTTATCGATCCTATACCTCCGTTGGATCTACAGGTAGACGTCTACTTACCTATTCTTTCGACACCATGTATATGTGTCACCTTATAATGAGTTGGTAATTTTTCTTATGTAAACTTAGTCAAGATTACTCCACCTACTTTGACCTTGGATAATATGTCTCACTTCACTCAGTCTTTCTTTTGGTGGTTATGTCGTATAATTGTGTATATATACCTTAAATCTTTCTACCATTACTACTGGGATATACACTCTGTCGTTTTCTCTGTGTCTCTATTTCTTGTCAGAAAACCTGAGACACCATCTTCCGTTCCCACCCTACTAAACTCTCTTATCGTAACTTTGTACATATAATAGTATACACTTTATCTAGTAGTCAGGTCCAAACTACGTACTCTGTCCCGCGAGTCCAGGTCACGTGACCCTACTGGGACTCCCTACCCTACCCCTCCCTCTACCCTCCCCTCAAGTCCTACATGTCCTTGTGTACATGTGGGTACCGACTAAGTACACTTACATACCGTTTTTGGTGGTGTTATAACATTTCATTAATCGGAGGTTAATTTTATTTAATTAATATTTTATATCTTTTATAAGTAACTTTCTGTTTAGAGACGTATATGACGTTTCTACTTATTCTTGTAGACAAAAAAAAATTAACCCGAACTATAACCTGTTTCACACATATACACATGAACTGAACGTCATCGACAATTGAGATATTTTAGGTAGTGATAAGTTCATAACTCACAGTGTCGTTGAAGTTTAAATTGGATAAATACTATACAAAAAACGAATTGTTTACTCCCTTTCGAGTCAATCATTTCTTAGGCGGACGTTACGTCCTCTGGGGTCAAACTAGGGACCCGACCCTTCTAGGGGACCTCTTCCCTTTCCGATGGGTGAGGTCATGAGACCGGACCTCTTAAGGTACCCGATATATTAGGTACCCCAGTGTTTCTCAACCTGTACTGACTTACTGAAAGTGAAGTGAGTCAGTATATTCTTTAAATAACTAAATAAATAAACCGATGTAACCCGTCGAACACCCTAGAATCAAGGGGTTGATCCCTAGGTTGGGTGTGGATGTCGTTACTTTCACGTCTGATAACTGGTGACCGGACGGTCCCTTAAGGTTCTTACTAAAATTTACTTTGGTCAGTATCAGTTCTACTGTGAAGTAGAAGGGACATACAAACACTTAGAGACTTAAACTTTTTACATACAAATTTAATGTCAGAATTTTTTTCTCTCTACAATTTTCTTAATTAGTGAATAGACGACACACTTCTTGGAATTATAGACAAAGGATGAGACCTAAAGAATCAGGTGGTGAGGAGTTCAATGTTACCAATCAAATCCATCATCCCAACGAAAACAAACCTTGTAATTTAGTGATACCTAAATTACCAGACTAATTTAGGTTCCTAAAGGACCAGACTTGGTCGGTAATATTTGACCGACCCACCAATTAATCTAGGTGAGTCTCTTTTTATACCTCTACTAGAATCCTTTTCCCTGATACCTTATTTTCGATAATATAACACAAGACAGAAAGGTGGGACTCTTATTAACTCAAATCGTTAATACAAAAATAACCCGTATAAAATCCATAAACAATTGGAATGTTTTTCTCTTCACACTACCCATTTTCTATCAAGTACCCATACTACAGATTCTTTCAACCATTAAACTAAAGATCTATAAAAATTTCGGGACCCCTAACCACTGGGTGTTTTCATTAATTTGTAGTAATACTACGTCCAGTTTCACTCCGTAAGTCCTTAAAGGATCCTATACAAGACGCTTACGAACCGTATCAGGCAAATAGAGTAGAAATGAACAGGAGGTAATTTTTATTTTTGTTCGTAAATTTACTTGCGACTTTTCAATTAGGTCTTCTTTTTATACTTGTGACTTTCTAAATACTAGTGTCCTTTAAATTTTTTATTAAAGTTAATTAAATACATAAACAACGACTCTTCTTATTATCAGTTTTCTGAACGTTTCCTTGTTTATATTATGTAATGACATTTTAAGACCTACTCTTTTTGTTACCTTTATACCGAAGTTCTTCTTTAAAGGTTGACAACTTTTCGAACAATTATATAAGTTTTTTCTAAAAATTCTGCAAATTTTTGGAAAATAATGTCTATGAAAGATTGTACATGTTTTTATCTCACTTATTATGATATTGGGGTACCTAGGTAGTAGATCAAAATTTTTAATAGTAGTATACCGACAGAACACCATATAATTCTTTTTGGGTGTTATAATAGTATAATTCAATTAACTAATTAAAAAAACAAAATAAATTTTTAAAAACAAAAAACTCCATTGTAACCAAATATATTCAAGGTATACATGTTATAATGTAAAACTGAAAATATATGTGATGTTTTCACATCAAAGATAAGTAGTCAACTATGAGGAAATGGGTAAAATGGAAAGGGAAGACCATTGGTGGTGAGACAAGAGACCTAGATACACAGATAAAAACAAACCGAACCAAAGAAGTAAATAAAAATAAATAAATAAGTAAAAAAATAAGATGTATACACACTTTAGAATGTCATATTCAAAAAGTTGCAAACTGAATAAAATGAATCGTAATGTGGAAATTCCAAGTAAGTATAACAACATTCACCGTTCTAAAGTAGAAAAAATACCGATTCATCATAAGTCAGTATATAAATATATAAAAAAATAAGTAAGTAGGGAACAAACACATAGAACTGATAACATTTATTACGACAGTACTTGTCTCCCAATGTATATAGAAGAGTTTAATGATAAAATTATAAGAGTCTATTTATAAGTCTTCAACTTATTGACTTTGTATACCATAAAGATAAGAGTCAAAATTTTCCTTAGAGGTAAGACAAAAGGTATCACCGACATGGTTATATATAAGAGTGGTTGTTATATACTCCCAAAGGAAAAGAGGTGTAGGAGAAGTTATGAACAATGAATTCCGGAAAAGTTATTATACGTGTGATTACCGATACTCTACTATAGAGTAACACCAAAAATAAACGTAGAAAGACTATTGATCACTACAATTTGTAGAAAAGAACATGGATAACCGGTATAAAAAAAGAAGAAACCTTTTTACAGATAAGTCTATGAGACTGGAAAATTTTAAAAAATTTAAATAAAATTAACCTCCGATTAATGAAATGTTATAACACCACCAAAAACGGTTTGTGACTGTACCTAGTCGGTACTCATGTGTACACAGGGAGGTAGGACTTGTGGGAAGGGCAGAGGGAGGGGTGGGGTAGGGAGACAGAACAGGGTCTCGTGGTCGAAACTCACGGGACGAAGTATCTAGTTTGAACGTGACCATGAGACTGTTAAAAAATTAGTCCAAAACAACAACAACGACAACAATTCAACATACTCAAGAAATATATAAAACGTTTATATATATCCTAAACGTTTGTAGAAGGTAAACGGTCCAACAGAAAACGAAATCAACTAAAGAAAACGACACGTCTTAGTAAAACCAAACTACATCAGGGTAGAAATGAAAACGAAAACAAAAGGAACGGACTCCAGTGTATAGGTCTTTTTATAACGATTCTGGTTACAATGTCTTGTATGACGGATACGAAAGAAGATCATCACAATACCAAAGACCACAATCTAACTGAGAAATTCAGTAAAACTCAACTAAAGAACATACCACATTCTATCACCAGATCAAAGAAAGAAACGTACAACTACACGTCAAAAGGGTTGTTGTAAATAAAAAATTCAATTTTTTTAAATAAGTAAATAAATAACTTCATATCAACTAAATGTTACAACACAATCGGTATGTGTTTTTATTTGAGTTTTACCTAATTTCTAGATTTGCATTCTGGTCTTTGATATTTTGAGGATCTCCTTCTGTATCCTTTTTGTGAGAGGTTGTATTTAGTGTCGTCCTAGGAGATACTAGGTGGAGGGTCTTATGACCTTTATTTTCGTTTTTATTTGTTTACCCTAAATTAATTTTAATTTTCGAAGATGTGTTGTTCCCTTTGATATTCTTTCCACTTTTCTGTCGGAAACCTTACACTCTTTTATTATCGTTTACTTCGTTGACTGTTTGTTGATTAGAGTTTTTATATGTTCGTTGAGGACGTCGAGTTAAGGTCTTTTTATTTACTGGGTTAGTTTTTTACCCGGTTTCTTGATTTATCTGTAAAGAGGTTTCTTCTGTATGCCTACCGATAGTTTGTACTTTTCTACGAGTTGTAGCGAGTAATAGTCTCTTTACGTTTAGTTCTGGTGTCACTCCATGGTAAAGTGTGGTCAGTCTTACCGACGCTAGGTTTTCAGATGTTCGTTATTTACGACCTCTCCCACACCTCTTTTCCCTTGGGAGGATGTGACAACCACCCTTACGTTTGATCATGTCGGTGATACCTCTTGTCACACCTCTAAGGAATTTTTTAACGTTTATCTTGA
>SJYO01031239.1:32584-120000 GCA_006410555.1 Capra ibex
TGTGTATAAGAAAAGGTAATACAAAATAATGTCCTATGACTTTTATCCAGGGACACGATATGTCATCCTGGAACAACAAATAGACAAAATATATATATGATCAAAATATATATATGATCAAAATATATATATGATCAATATATATGATCAAAAAAAGACGATTAAGGTTTGAACATCAAATAGGGAGAGGGTAAGGGAAAGGGGAGACCATCGGTTTCAAACAAAAGAAACAGACACTCAGACAAAGACAAAACATTTATTCAAGTAGACATAGAACAAAATCGAAGATGTATATTCAGGATAAAATACCTCAAACAGAAAAAGACAAACTGGAATGAATCATACCATTAGAGATCCAAATAGGTACAACAACGTTTACCGTAGTAAAGTAAGAAAAAATACCGACGCACGGGTTGTGGTAAATAACTTCTCTACTAGAAAAAATAAACTCTAAAAATAATAAAGAACTCCATCCGGATATAACGGTATTTGAAGGGAGAGTTTTGATGAAAAAGACATAGGGTCACTAAAACTAGACATTATAAAAGTAAAAACACAGAAGTCTATAAAAAACGAAAGAAGAAACTAAAGAAATAACTGGTTCATCAACAAGTCATCGTACAAAAAGTCAGAGGTATATAAACACACTATAAAAGTCGAAAGAAGAACATCAACAAAGGTCAAAGTATGGTAATACTAGTGTTTTCTACGACCTATACTAAAGTCAGAAGAATTTAATAACTCTGAACACAGTGTCGTATACCAGATAAGAATTCGTAAAATGTACATGTGGACTTTTCTTACACATAATAAGACTTAAACCTAATTTACAAGACATATTTAGATAACTTAGTTGTCCAGATTGTAAAGTAAATTCCGACGGGAAAGGGACAAAAGAAAGCAGACCTACTAGATGGGTACCGACATTCACCCTACAATTACAAGGGATGATAATAACACCAGGATAGTTAAAGAGGGAAATTTAGACAATTATTAACGAAATATATAAAACCATAACGATACAATCCAAATATATATATTCATTGATAGTACAGAAGAACATTTAGCAGGGGAAATAGTAAGATATTACAACTAGAGACAGAGAGAGAAAAAAAAAAAAAAAAAACGAACTTCAGATAAAATAGACTACAGTATTCATACCGATGTGACAAAAGAAAACCGACGGTAAACGAATGTCATAGTAGGAAGTAGGGAAGTGAAGCTCAGATATAAACAGACATCCCAACTCCACTTAGAGGACCTCCGTAGTATATCAATCTAGGATAAATCATTAGAGAGGTCTACGAGACGCAGAAAACTAACCACTTAAGTTCGGTAAATATAAATCCCACTAATGACTATTTACACCTAAGTCATGACGACAAAATAAAAAACAAAAGACGAACGAGACATAGAGAGAACAAATAAAAGGGGAATACAAAGACGGACGGTAAAACCAAATGAAAAAAAGAAGAACAATTTACATTACCCACCCCACCGGTCTGATATTTTTAGTCCTAGTGTATTAAATGTAAAATACATGACCACTTGAAAAAATATCCGACCACTTGACAAAAACTTCCATTGAGATTTTGTACATCATCTACCTGTTATTCTTGTGACTGTTATAGGATATAGTACAATTTATATAAAATACACAGTAGGGTAACAAGACGGACCCTTTCATTTTAATAGATCACTGAGAAAAGATGTCAAGTTCTTAATACTTGACTATCTCCTCCTTTATGATATATAAATCCAACTAATGTTAAAATTTAATACCTCAGACAATCTCTTTGGGTGAGGTCACAAGAACAGACCTCTTAGGGTCCCTGCTCCCTCGGACCACCCGACGACAGATACCCTAACGTGTCCCAGTCTGTGCTGACTTCGCTGAATCGTCGTCGTCCTCTCTTTCCATAACGTATCTTTTATAGTTTCAAATTAAGTTTTCATAGTGTTATCAAAGTATTATTCAAAGTATTATATATATTTTGATTTTCAATATAGTTTTATTTACTTCTATAAATGAGTAGCATACTTTGAGGTGATGTATGTGTAAATGTTTAGATATAAAGATTTTTTTAGTGCATTTAAGATGACAGGTGTCTAGAGGGGTTTTCGGATTGATTAGAGTTTGATCGGTATGAGAAGAAAGGTAACTCTACCTATTAGTACTTGTTTTACGAAATATTTATTTATTCTTCACTTATACTGACACAACAGTAGAAATTTTAACCAAAAACCACAGAAGAGTGCAGGAGCATTGTAATATTTCTACATTGTCTGAATTTGTTGTCTCTAGAAAATGAGTACGACAATTACTAGTTTAAAGTAACTTTTTTTTCACTTAACAAAGTTCACCACAAATACTGTTTAATGATGGAACATCTGACGTAACAGACGTGTTTTCTTCATATATACAAACTTGCCATAGTATCTCTAAATTACGTCTTTTGGTAATCGTATAATAATAAAATATATGTTGAGTATTGTATATACTTCGATAAGTAAGTCCAGACATAAAGACTTCTAGATTCGTAATCGTAACTTTTATGTATTGATCTATTGGTCTTGTCAAAAACTACCCCGAAGTCAAGTCAAGTCAACAGCGAGTCAGTACAGGTTGAGAAACACTGGGGTTAATTAATTCACGTAAGTTCAAATACAAATGTAAGAGAGACACAATGTAATGTTCGTTTTTATTTTTAAAGATACTGAACAAAAAGGACCTCTATACGGTTTCTAATCTCCGTATTGCCCGAAGAGTCTACCGAGTCACCATTTTTTAGACGGACGGTCCGAAGCTTTAGGAACCCAACCCTTCTAGGGGACCTCATCCTTTACCGTTGGGTGAAGTCATAAGGACGGACCTCTTAAGGTACCTGTGTCCTCGGACGGTCTGAAATAAGACACCCTAACGTCTTTCAGCTACACTGACTCGTACGTATATCTCCGTACTTTCTCGATTCATCCTACCAACATTATAACAAACATAGGTTTTTTAAACATATGTTTTTAATAATATAATTAACTGGAAACACTAGGTCCCTAATGAACGGAGTGATTTTTACTTTCTGTTGATCTTTTATAAAATAACGGAATAGGTACGATTAAAAAAAGATACTGAAGGTCAAAGAGGAACTAAAACATCTAAACACCAGTTGAGAATAGTCGAAGAAGTCACGTAGGAAGTACAGGAATAAGGAATTCCATATTTACTCTCCCAACTCTGAACCTCACTACTATCACATTTTCTCCCACTCCTTGAATGGGGCCAGGAACCTCCGTAACAATGGACCAACGTCCATGTACATCTATTATCAAGGCATCTTTTACCTGTGATGCCACTCTACTCTAGGTGTCCATAATTGACGAAAAGAGACCGGACGAAAACTGAAGTAAGAGTCGTGTCGAAACCGTTACATCGGTATCCTATATTCTTACTCCTACTCACCACATTCCTGTTACTGTTACGGATTTCGTTTTTGTCTGTAAAGTTGACGACACCACAGATACGTCCGATAGAACTGGTATCGACCGTCGAGTGTGTTCTTTACTAGGTCTTCCAACAAAGGTGTAGATCCGTTTAAGTCCCACTCACATGTATTATGGTCTCTTAACCGGTCTGATTATGAGGTCTGACACTATTGGTAGAACTCCGTATTTACACCCAAGTACTACTGGTTTATTACGTTCCCGAATGTCTATCGACATTTTGCTAGTATCCTGTATTGTCGATCCTCTTCCGTGAGCTACCTCGGTTTGGTGTACATTTGTATCTCGACTTACTGTGTCGGGTGTATCGACTACCAGAATAGTACAGGGGTGTTCAATTGGTCGTAGACCCCATGCTACGACCAACACTTTGTATCTAGATCCTCTCTATTTAAGGCCTCCTTTTTCATGTAACCACACACCTCTACCCTTAGGTCCTCTCTACGTTCTTACTACCGACACAATGGCTGGTTCCATTAATTCATCTTCTGTCACTGTTGAGGACTGTCCTGGTAGAGGTCAAACCCTACCAGTCTCTTCGGTTCGTCTTACTTCGGTACATCTCTTCATATTAAAGAAACCAGGTATTAGGAAGTCACAGTTTAGGTTCTCTTCTCGTCCACCTCTTCCACTTCCTTCTACTCCTACTTACCCTCCTCCTCCTTCTTTTCCTCTTTCCTTTCCTTCTCCTCTTTGAACAGTTGTTTCTGATAGACTTATTAAATTTCTTTATATCTTGATTTGTTTCCATCGTTTAAATACAATGATCATTTTTAATGTCGGTTCATTAGACTATAAACAACATCCAAGAAAATACCACTACTCAAATTATATAAAAATATAATTTGAATCCCTCAAAATGATTCCCAGACTTAAAAGAATACACATTTAAACTTTCAAACCTTATCTAAAAGAAGATACTAATAAATATTAAAAGTAACTGATACATGTCACTTGTACGATAAAATGAACCAGTCACCTAAGTGGATATACTATATTAATAAACCGATTACAATCTTGCTCCTTCTCATAAGGAAAAAACGTATAGGATCACTTATCGTGGAAACCAGAAGGTCAAACTATACGTCCTCTAGACCGAAAATAGGAACCGTGTAAATAGAGAGAGTAGGGGTTATGGATTGTAGTGGTTTTGAACATTCAAAATTACGTTTTTATATAAAATTAACAGGGGAGTGAGATTTTTGAATGTACTAGTCACGGGATCAGGTTTAGTAACAGTAGAGATAAGATCTAAGACCGTTATTAGAAATAAGGAATGAAGATCAAAATGCGGAGATGTAAAAATGTTCTAATTTATTTTAGTGTAATAGGTACACGAGTTTGGATCGGTCAGTAAAAGGTAATGTAAATCCTTTATAAGATTAAGGAATTCTACCGGATCTACTTGGACGTGTTCCGGAGTAAGAATAAAGTGTTTAGCGAAATGTGTATAACTGATGATCGGAAGAGAGCGAAACTGTTCAGTCTAAGTAAGGATAGACTTCGGGACCCTTGGGAAGAGGAAAAGACCTGAGGATAAATAAGACGTTCAAGACGAGTAAGAAAATTGATGGAGAACTTAAAAGTAACGAATTTCTCTCTAACGAACTTGAGTATTAGAGAAAAACAAACTATAGTACAAATGTCTCTAAATGTCTCCCGGTCACATCGCACCTCACTGTCGTGTCCGTCTCTCTCAAACAAATATAAAGACGTTTAATAAATCGACACGTTAGAGTCTGTTCAATGTAGTGTGAAGACCCGAGTCAAAAGAGTAGACATTTTTACCCCTGTTTTTAGTAAACCTCAACCCCACTTCTAACTTACTCACATTTCAAAAATCTTGTTACGAACCTTACATCCCACAGAGTTATTGGTAATCAATGATGTCAATAGGATTATTCTTTAATATTAGTACGTGGTACACTCATTTACAAATTGTTGAGGGGGGTAGATTCGTCACCAGATATTATGGATTACGTCAAGTGGATTCATACATATACAAATATATACATATAGGGGAACATATATGTATTAAAAACTTATTTTTTAAAGTGTGATACTTATTACTACTTTTTAGTGACTTTCACTAAAGTGAAGTACTTTCACTTTCACTTCACTTTCACAATCAACGGGTCAACACAGGATGAGAATCACTCGGACGGTCTGAGGAGACAGGTACCTTAAACGGTCCGTTCTTATGACCTCACCCAACGATAAAAGATGAGGTCCCTTATAAGGACTGAGTCCCTAACTTGAGTTCAGAGGACGTAACCGTCTGTCTAAGTTAGTGAAACAATCATTCGTGAAAAAAAAAATTATTCACTATTTCAGAATCCGAAGATAAAATACTAACAGATTTATCCTACTATCTTCCACCGTCTACTTACCTTTTCTAAAAGTAAATTAGATATATCAACGTTTATTGTAAATAAATCAAACCACTTTTTATTAACTTTTATAATCAAAGATAAGTTTCCTCTTCATTTGAGTAGCATTAAATCATCACACTATGTCTATCTAAAGGAAATCTGTACGTACTCGTATAGTCTCGACAGTTTTGAAAATTGTCAGTTTGTCTAATAGTTATCAGGTGGATGTAAAAAGGCATGGTGACCCATATTTTCCTAGTGAAGAGTTGTTCATTGTAGGTCTTGAGAAGGTAATTTTTACTGATTTTCTTTTATGTACTAACTTTTTATCCAATTTATAGTGTGACTAAACGGAGAGAGAGAGACATATCTATATCATCTTTTTCAACACGAAAGAAACAAACGATATGTGAAGTTTATATAAAGAACTTATAATCTTTCTTTAATCAAGTTTGACACCGGCACTAAGTTTTCACCTGTGTAAATATGACCAATTCTATCGACAAAACCCTCTCAGTAAACCATTAAAAGAGTTTTTATCGAAAGGTTCTCAGTACTAAACTCGGACCCAAGATAGTAACTGGATGGAAGAATCTTTCTTTTTTTATTGAGACTTTACATAACGTTCGACAGTGTGTGGTAATCTCGTTATATTACAGATTCGTGCCCCTACTTATTGATTAATTATGAATAAAACTGTCTGTCCAGACACACACATTAACACGGGTTTAAGACTTATTTTGTCTCGAAGTCAATTTTAATATTCTTTTGTTTTAGATTTTTAATTTTTTTTAATTCAGTTACGGTGTTCAATTAAAGAATTGAACAACGTTATAATGACATCGGAGGTTTCTAATTAAGTCCTTCCATTTTTTTAGGAAGACGAATAATTTAAAAATTAAATTAGATGTAAAAGGAGAAAATAAAGACGACCTACTTTTACAGACTTTAGTGTTTAACTCTGTATTGAAGTACAGAAGGAGGAATGGTACCATCTCTTATTTCGTTATAAAGGAAGTATTATTTCTATTTTTCCTCTTAAAGATATATCTCTAAATATTATAAATAAGATTTGTAGGACTTTCTTTTAGTCTCCTTAGTCAGAAACATCCAGATTCAAGGGAGAGAAAATGAAGGGTGTTCAACAAAATTGTTGAGTCCGTGTGATAAAAGGTTCTCTATAATTTCTAATTGTAATGACACTAGGTCTCTCTCAAGGGGAATACAAGGCGAAGAACTGGTTACACCTCGGGTGTGAAACCTGTTATCTAGGACACCTGTAAAGGAAACGTCCCGACTTCGAACGAGTACAAAAGAGACGTCACGGTAACACTTAAGACGAAAAGGACTATATACGATTCCATATCTAAGAGTTGCCTTGAGGAGGGAGAACTTGTACACTGAAGTCCACTCCCCTACTTTGAACAGTCTTTAAGAATGGCGAACAAGACTGAAATTTAGTTGGACGTCTATCCAGAAACGGGATCTCTTTGTAATTTTTCGTTGATAATTAAGTGATAAGACTTGTTAAACTTGTTTTAAAGGGTCACAAAGGTCTTTTGGGTCTAGTAAGTCTTTTCAAACGATTTGGTAAGTCTGGTATAGACTAACTGAAATCAATTCACGTTGTCTATTTAGGACATTTTCTCTATCAACCTCTTAAACAGTTATAGGACTATACAGTGGGTTTCTTTAAATTATCTACATTTTCAATGAATCATATTTCCTTTCGATAATCATGTCCCTTTACTCTTTATCATAAAAATCTTAAAAAAGAGATCCATCTCTTACATAAAGTTTATTTTTAACGAAAATTCATTATACGTAAAAGTTATGAGTTTAATATCGTACATTGAGACATTTTAGTAGAATGGTAATTATCATGTGGATACCTAAAAACTTTATTAAAACAAGACTCGTCTATAGTAAATTTATTTCACAGAGATTATTAACGGAGACTATAGTTTCAGTTTTGTCAATAGACACCTTCTCTTACAATAAAGGTTTCGAGATTTTGTTATTCAACTTCTAGTATTCTAAATATAAAAATAATTTGTCAGGATTACACGGAAACTGAATTATCGGTACCATCCATTAAGTCTGTGAAGCACAAGTACTGTTAAGTTACAGAGTCTCCAGTGATAAATTCAGGATCTAATATCTTACTTCAAAAATATTGAACCGAAGACTAGCTAGTATTCAATATTCTCGAGGAAAATTAATCTTCATGTATGATAGTTATTAATAAAATTATTTTATGTACTTGTGTTTAACTGACGGAGTACGATGGACAAATTGACACTACTGAAGAGTAGTGACTCGTTATTTTGTTAAAATTGATAGGTAAAGACACACTATCATTAGTGATATAAGATATAAATTCTGTATCATATCACACTTCATCTACCTCGGTCTATAAAACCTGACTTTAAGGTCCCTAAGGTCAATAATCGACACATTTGGACCCTTTTAATGAATTGTAAAACCACGGAGTCTCAAGAATAGATATTATCCTCCTATCATTGTTATGTATGAATCTCCCAATCATACTCAAATTTACTTAAATCAAGTTAAGTCAGTGAGTCAACACAGACTGAGAAACGCTGGGGTACCTGACGTCGTACGGTCTGGAGGGACAGGTAGCGGTTGAGGACCTCAGATGGCTTTGAGTACAGATAACACAGTCACTACGGGAGGTTGGTAAAGTAGGAGACAGTAGGGGAAGAGGAGGACGGAAGTTAGAAAGGGTCGTAGTCTCAGAAAAGTTTACTCAGTCGTAAAGTATAATCTACCGGTTTCATAACCTCAAAGTCGAAGTTGTAGTCAGGACGGTTACTTGTGAGTTCCGACTAGAGGAAATCCTACCTGACCAACCTAGAGGAACGTCAGGTTCCCTGAGTTCTCAGAAGAGGTTGTGGTGTCAAGTTTTCGTAGTTAAGAAGTAGTGAGTCGAAAGAAATACCAGGTTGAGAGTGTAGGTATGCACTGATTACCTTTTTGGTATTGGAACTGATCTGTCTGGAAACAACTATTTCATTACAGAGACGAAAACTTATACGGAAGATCCAACCAGTACTGAAAGGAAAGTTCCTCGTTCTCAGAAAATTAAAGAACCGACGTCAGTGGTAGACGTCAGTAAAACCTCGGATTTTTTTATTTCCGTCGGTGACAAAGGTGACAAAGGGGTAGATAAAGGGTACTTCACTACCCTCGTCTAAGGTACTAGAATCAAAAGACTTACAACTCGAAATAATTCGGCTGAAAAAATGAGAGGAGAAAGTGAAAGTAGTTCTCCGAAAAATCAAGGAGAAGTGAAAGACGGTATTCCCATCACAGTAGACGTATAGACTTCAATAACTATAAAGAAGGTCGTTAGAACTAAAGTCGAACACGAAGTAGGTCGGATCGTAAAGAGTACTACACGAGACGTGTCTACAATTTATTTGTCCCACTGTTATATGTCGGAACTGTATGAGGAAAAGGATAAACCTTGGTACCAATTTACTTAATTGGTAAACATAACCAACTGTGTGTCATTTGTAAGTTTATTTATTCGATAATGATAAAGTTAGTTAAATCCCTCAGACATACCATATTGTTACAAGTAAAATTAGTTAAAACCCTCTCGATTATGTCTATGAACTATTTTGTAGACCATTCGTGTAAGGGACAAAGTTGGTCAAGGAAATCTTAATTTATGTATGACGGATACATAAAATATATATATATAATAATATATAACAAAATTTATTCCTATTGTTCTTTGAGACTACGACCCTCCCCAACCCCCGTCCTCCTCTTCCCCTACTGTCTCCTACTCTACCGACCTACCGTAGTGACTGAGCTACCTGTATTCAAACCCACTTGAGCCTCAACCACTACCTGTCCCTCCGGACCGTACGACGTTAAGTACCCAGCGTTTCTAAGTCTAAACTGACTCTCTGACTTGACTTGATTCTTTGTTTTAGTTAATTAACCCTAAAAAACAGATAGTTTTAAGATTCATATACGTATCAACTTTTATAAGTGAAACTGATTTCTAGAGTTAAAATTTGTACATAAAAGTACAGAGGGAAAAATAAAAGATATCAAGAGAAAAATGAATTTTTTTTCAAGAAATTTCAATATTAAATTGAAATATTAACCTCGGGTTTGTACTTTTTATGAGTAAAAAAACAAACTTTTGTTTTTATATATACTTAACAGTATATATACAGTATATATGAATTAAGGTAAGAACGTGTCATTGAAAGGATCAGAGGACTAGAAATAAGAAAAAAAAAATTTAAATNTTGTACATAAAAGTACAGAGGGAAAAATAAAAGATATCAAGAGAAAAATGAATTTTTTTTCAAGAAATTTCAATATTAAATTGAAATATTAACCTCGGGTTTGTACTTTTTATGAGTAAAAAAACAAACTTTTGTTTTTATATATACTTAACAGTATATATACAGTAGATATGAATTAAGGTAAGAACGTGTCATTGAAAGGATCAGAGGACTAGAAATAAGAAAAAAAAAATTAAATAAAAATGAACCTCCTATTAGCGAAGTTGCAACATAACCGAAGACGGTATGTGGTTGTACTTAGTTGGTATTCATATGTATACAGGGGAAGGAGAACTTGGAGGGAGTGTACGGTCTGGGGAAGGATGGAAAGATCTAACAGTTTCTCGTGGCCCAACGGAACGAGGAATAAGATACTAATATAGGATACCCAAACGATGAGACCTCTTTAATGTCTCTTTAGTAGACCTAAGAATTCACAAACTTTTAAAAGAGTAACCAAAAGGTCCTTACCCATCTAAGTCTAACACTTCGTCCACAAAAACACAATCCATATGTTCCCAAGAAAAACTTGGGGAACTGATTTAGCTCTACAAAAAGACTAGTGAAAGATAAATGGGTACAAAAAGGAACGAAAGAAATCGGGAAATGATTATCCTTGGTAAATCTTACTTTAATAATCGAAGGGGGAAACCGACGTAAAGTCTTATTGACCCCATACACCTTTAAAATCTTTATGTTTTAGACTCTGAGAATACGAGAGTGGTCTCCGATATAATAAGAGATAAAGATGACGAAGAGACCTATTATATCAAAGTCCCGAAATTTACGGTAGATGCACAACTACCCAAAGTTTAAATATAAAGGTCAGAAGAGATAACTCGTACTTTGATCATTACAGGTGGTGGATTAAAACAAGTTTAAACTTACAGATTATTCTTATACTTGAATTGTATACCGATTTTACCCGAAGGAACCTGTATCGTTGGTTGAGGTTATAAGACGGTCCGTTTAGAACACCTGTCTCCTCGGACCAACCGACGATCGGTCGACGCCAAGTATCCCAGTACTTCTCAACCTGTGGTGACTCGTGTACATGACGTACTTACCGATTTTATCTTGAGAACTAGGGCTACGTGGTTTAGACTATCATGGAGTCAGAAGGATTAGTATCATTTACCATGTTTGTAGATGGTCTACAGGTCTTTGGACAGTAGGAATTAATGAAGGGACGGGAGTGGAACTTTCAGACTTGATAAAGTTTGAAACGGAGAAGAGGGGTAAAGATGACAATGAATGTGACTCGTGGAGAGAATGAAAGGGGAGACCCAATGAGTTAACGGAGAATAGAAATAGGGACGATTTAGGTAAGAGATATACTGTCGGTTTTAACAAGAAAAAAAAAAAATTAAATTTAAATAAATAAAATTAACCTCCGATTAATGAAATGTCATAACATAACCAAGACGGTGTGTAGTTGTACTTAGACGGTGTCCACTTGTGCACAAAGGGTAGGACTTGTGGGGAGGGTGGAGGGAGGGTCATGGTAGGGAGGCCCAGTAGGATCACGTGGTCGGGGTTCGTAGGACATAACTTGGACCTGACCGTTAAATAAAGAATATACTATAATATGTACAAAGGTACTGTAAGAGGGTTTAGTAGGGTGGGAGACGGAGAGAGTGTCTTAGGTTTTCTGACAAAATACGTAGATACAGAGAAAACGACAGAACGTATGTCCCGATAACAAATGGTAGAAAGATTTAAGGTATATATACGCAATCATATGACATAACCACAAAAAGAAAGACTGAATGAAGTGAGACATATTATCCAAGGTCAAAGTAGGTGGAGTAATCTTGACTGAGTTTACATAAGAAAAATTACCGACTCATTATAAGGTAACATATATATATATATGGTGTCGAAAGAATAGGTAAGTAGACGACTACCTGTAGATCCAACGAAGGTACAGGACCGATAATATTTGTCACGACGCTACTTGTAACCCCATGTACACAGAGAAAGTTAAGACCAAAGGAGTCACACATACGGGTCGTCACCCTAACGACCCAGTATTCCGTCAAGATAAAGGTCAAAAAATTCCTTAGAGGTGTGACAAGAGGTATC
This sequence comes from Capra ibex, assembly GCA_006410555.1. Classification (NCBI taxonomy): domain Eukaryota; kingdom Metazoa; phylum Chordata; class Mammalia; order Artiodactyla; family Bovidae; genus Capra; species Capra ibex. Next base: position 44,871 of record SJYO01031239.1, read on the forward strand.
ACCGACATGATCAAACGTAAGGGTGGTTGTCACATTCTCCCAAGGGAAAAGAGGTGTGGGAGAGGTCGTAAATAACGAACATCTGAAAACCTAGCGTCGGTAAGACTGACCGTACTCTACCATGGAGTGACACCAAAACTAAACGTAAAGAGACTATTACTCACTACAACTCGTAGAAAAAATACACAAACAATCGGTAGACACACAGAAGAAACCTCTTTACAGATAAATCAAGAAACCGGGTAAAAAACCAACACAGTAAATAAAAAGACCTTAACTCGACGTCCTCAACGAACATATAAAAACTCTAATCAACAAACAGTCAACGAAGTAAACGATAATAAAAGAGGGTTAGACTTCCGACAGAAAAGTGGAACGAATATCAAAGGAAACAACACGTCTTCGAAAATTAAAATTGATCCAGGGTAAACAAATAAAAACGAAAATAAAGGTTATAAGACTCTCCACCCAGTATCTCCTAGGACGACACTAAATACAACATCTCACAAAACGGATACAAGAGGAGATTCTCAAAATATCAAAGACCACAATATAAATCTAGAAATTAGGTAGAACTCAAATAAAAACACATACCACAATCTTTCACAAGATCAAAGTAAGAAAATGTTCACCAACTGGTCAAAAGGGTCGTGGTGAACAATTTCTCTAACAGAAAAGAGGTAACATATAAGAACGGAGGAAACAGTTTCTATTCCACAGGTATCCACACACCCAAATAGAGACCCGAAAGATAAAACAACGTAACTAGATATAAAGACAGAAACACGGTCGTGGTATGACAGAACTACTGACATCGAAACATCATCTCGGACTTCAGTCCGTCCAACTAAGGAGGTCAAGATAAGAAGAAAGAGTTCTAATGAAACGGACAAGATCCAAAAAACATAAAGGTATGGTTAACACTTTAATAAACAAGATCAAGTCACTTTTTATGGCAACCATCAAACTATCCCTAACGTAACTTAGATGTCTAACGAGACCCATCATATGAGTAAAAGTGATATAACTAAGAAGGCTAGGTACTTGTTCCATATAAAGAGGTAGATAATCACAGGAGAAACTAAAGAAAGTGGGTACAAAATATCAAAAGATGTATATCCAGAAATCAAAGAAATCCATCTATATAAGGATTCATAAAATAAGAAAAACAACGTTACCACTTACCTTAACAAAGGAATTAAAGAGAAAGACAAAAGAGTAATAATCACATATCCTTACGTTCCCTAAAGACACACAACTAAAATGTTTTTTTTTTAGATTTATTTTATAAAAATAAATGAACAGACTCTAGAAAGTTCTAACGATACATGAATCTTGTATTACACCTGAGGAACCCTATCCCCAGTTGGTTTTAATTTTGTTTCGTTAAAGGACTTGAGGTGAGAAGGATACCTGTGTAGGTAACATGTCGTCGTGTATCTCGTTAAGGGAGACTTTCTTTAGGTCTCTGAAGAACTCATTGAAGATACGTGACCTACTCACACTTTTATAAATTTAACATTACACATCCTCATTAACTCTGTGTTAGAAAACAAAAAGACTTGAAATAAATAAATCGACATAGACCAGAAAGAAAGGTCACGTATCTGAGAGATCAACACCACGTGTTGTGAACATAAAGAACGGAAGGTCTATGACCAGTAAGATTATCCACATTCCACGATACAGTAATACCACAAATAAACGTAAAGGGACTACCAACGATTGTAACTCGTGAAAGAGTAAATGTACAAACGGTAAACACACAGAACAGACTTTTTAAAAGATAGGTCAAGAAAACAGGTAAAACTTTAATTTTTTAAAAAAACGATAACTCAACACACATAAAAAAATTGTTTAATTAATAAAAATTAACTTCCTACTAACGAAATGTTGTAACACAACCAAAGACGGTATATCGTTGTACTTAGTTGGTATTCAAATACATACGGGGGAGGGAGAACTTGGGAATAAGGGTGGAGTGAGGGGAGGGTGGGTAGATCTAATAGTGTCTCGTGGTCTAAACTTAAGGGACGTAGTATCACATTTAAAGGTGACCAATATATTAAAATGTATACAATTATTTATACAAAGTTACGATGAGAGAGTTAAACAGTGTAGGAGAGAAGGAGGGGACACGGGTGTTCAGAAAAGAGATTCAGACACAGAGGTAACGACGGGACGTTTATCCAGTAGTCATGGTAGAAAGATCTAAGGTATATAAACGTAATTATGTACTATAAACAGAAGGAGAAAGACTGAATGAAGTGAGACCTATTATCCGAGATCCAAGTAGGTGGAATAATCTTAACTCAGTTTACGCAAGGAAAAATACCGACTTATTATAAGGTAACACATATACATGGTGTTGAAGAAATAGATAAGTAGACAACTACCTGTAGATCCAACGAAGGTACAAGATCGATAACATTTATCACGACGTTAGTTGTGACCTCACGTACACAGAAAAAGTCAATACCAAAGGAGTCCCATATATGGGTCATCACCCTAACAACCCAGTATACCATCTAAATAAGGATCAAGAAAAAATTCCTTAGAGGTATGACAAGAGGTATCACCGACATAGTAAAACGTAATGGTACATATGAAACCTATAATCGGTGGAGAGTCTAAGCCTCTCCCGTTACTGTGGGATGAGGTCATGAGGACGGACCTCCCAGGGTACCTGCCTCCTCGGACCTTCCGACGTCATGTACCCCAGCGACTCCTAGCCTGTGCTGACTCACTGAAGTGAAAGTGAAAAGTGAAAGTACGTAACCTCTTCCTTTACCGTTGGGTGAGGTCATAAGAACGAACCTCTTAGGGTCCCTACCGCCTCGGACCACCCGACGACAGATACCCCAGTGTGTCTCAGCCTGTACTGACTTCACTGAATCGTCGTCGTAGAGAGTCTATATACTAAACGTTTTAAAGAGGGTAAGACATCCAACGGAAAAATAAAACATTTAAAAGAGAAAACGAAAAATCAAACTATATCAAGGTGAACAACTCAAAACCAAAACAACGAACACGAAAACCACAGTATACGTTTGTAAGACAATTCTACCAGATGAAACGGTAATCAGACCAGGTGAGAAGGTCTCTAAACAATTATGCACGGACTTCTCTAATCCTATCCTCGAGGAAATAAAGCGGGGTCTTGAACTATCGAGTTATATAAACTATTGTGTAGATATACAGGAGATAAAGGTTAACAAAATTACTGTTAAGTACTCTACTAAGGAATCCATAGATGAATCCACAACTTTTTGTTTTAAATTGACTGATTAAAATTCAAGATTAACTGAAATAATCTATTAAACACTTGACTCGTCGTAGAGTAGATTAGTCTTTCCGTAATGTTCCCCAACTTGTTTTTCCTTCAAAAAAAGAAAAGTTCATAAACAAATAACCGACGTAACGTACAATCAACGTCGTACATCCTAGAAACAACACAGTACACACTAGAAAGAAACGTCATGTCTGAGATTAACCCCGTACGCCCGAAACATCAACGTCGGTCGCCCGAATCAACGAGACACTGTACCCCCTAGAATCAAAGGACTGGTCCCTTAAGTGGGTCCAGGGGAGGTGACACTCCACTTAAGAGTTAGTGCCCTGGTGGTTCCTTCATGGTCCTTCCAAAAATCTCCTTCTTTCTACACCATTCCGTCGATAATCCTTTCTTTTAATTCCTAATAAAAATCCGGTTTTTTCACAAAAAAACCTCCTTCTTTTACCGTTCCCAAAATAGTACGTCTAACGGAGAAGAAGGAGACCCTCTTACTTCTTCCTGGCACACTGTCTAATGAAGTAAAAACGACTGGTGTTTCAAGGTATGATCAATTAATTCTAATGTAAACACCACTTCCAACATTGACGTCAATCCAATCCATAATTTAGATCCAAAACATAGTACCCGAAATCGTGTTCCTAACGGTAAAACTCAGACATCAAAAAGAGAAATTGTAGGTCCTTTGACCCTTTTAGAATGTTCGGTGAGACATTCTTTCTTAAGAAGAGTGTTACAGATGTCAAAGAGAGATAAAGTATAGACCATCTAATAACCGTAAAACTTAAAAAAAACGTAAACTATTAGTAATAGAATAATTTCCCTAATGAAAATAATTAAATAATTCGAAGTAGATTGGATATTGTATATGAACTCTGTTTTGACTTTACGTTTAGTTTTGGTATTACCGTATAGTGGAATGTGGAACAATCTTACCGGTCGTAAACCTTCCGTTCTTTATGTTCACAACCACTCCTACATCTCTTTTCCCTTTAAAACACGCACAATCACGTCAAAAAAAAAAAAAGTGCATGAATTCAGAAAACAATTGACCTTTATCATGTCTTTCTTAAAAACAATTTTAAATATAAAGGTTAGGTAGTATTACAGACTGTCCATATACAAAGTATGAATTTCATTAAATTAACTTTAAATTATTCAAATTTATAAGAAAAAAAATCCAGATTTATAAGACTACGAACTAGTTACACTATACATAAAGATCAATTATATAGATGATACGTCTGTATAAACGGAAAAAAAAGTTTTAGTTTTGTGATCCGTACGAACTTTTAAATACCGTCAGGTAGTAAAACACATAAATATATTATTGTTCAATGTATTTGATTCAAGGTGTACCCACAAACCTAAGTTACCACAACTTTCTAGTAACTAAATTACTAAAAGAAAAGACCTGAGTAAAGGCCATCTCCATGAACTAATCACCTCAACCACCTCATAAAAAAATCTTTATAATTATATAATAAAATTTTTACTATAAGAAATTAAATAAAAATAAAAACAACTCTATATTAACTGTATTTTGTGACATAATCAAAACGTTGGATTTTCAATCGATTGAATAATACCATTAGGATAATGGTATAATAGATAATGGTATTCGATCAATTGAAAAATAGTGGTCTATGTCGATGTTATAAAAAAAAGAACACTACCCTTAAAAATTCTAAATGAGAGACCCGTTGAAAGTTTATATGTCATGTGACATATCGTAACAATTGATATCAGTGATACGGTAGATAATATGAGGTCTTGAATAGAATATTGACCTACAAACGTGAAAGACTGGTGGAAATGGACAAAACGGTCAGAGGACAGTAGGAAAAGGGGGACACGGGTCGGAAACCGTTGGTGATTAGACAAAAGACATAGATATACATGTCAAAAAAAATCTAAGATGTACATTCACTTCAGTATATCATAGAAAGAGACGGACTAAATAAAGAGGATCGGAAATTCAAGGTAGGTAAAAAAAACGTTCACTGTCTTAGAAGAAAAAATTACGGATTTATTATAAGGTAACACATATGTGTATGTGTGTGTGGGGTGTGTGTAAAAGAAATAGATAATATAAATAAACGACTCCGTTTCTGTCACCAAGGATTTACAATTGGTATATTATAAGTTTGTGTACTCCACAAAAGAATATCACGGAAAGTGTGTCATTCGTAAAGTATATATAAAAAGAATAACTAACAAATTAGACCAAAGACAAATGGTTATGTCAAAACTAGACGAATTTCCGATAAATGAACATAGAAAGTAAGATTTTTGGTAGGTAAGACCAAAAATCGGAGGTATGAAATAGTGTGGTAAAAGTGAACTTACAAAAGACGATATAAGTCTATAATGTCTTAGAAATCTCAAATTAAGATCACGGTAGATGAAGTATTTATATAAAGGTAAAGGAGGATTAGTCTGAATAGGTAATGAAAGGACTCTCAGAAACATGAATGGTAAACACAATTCGTCAAATTGTGAATTTGAATTCATTAAACCCACAACTATAGGAGATTAATATAATACATTACAACAAAAGAGTTTGTCTATTCTACCATAGTAAGAACGAATATACGGATTAAGAGGTAAAATTAAACATTATGTCCCTAGTCCTTCGTGTTTTAGTTAAGACAGTCTAAGTAGTAAACAAATGGAATCCTTCAAGACCGAAGTTCACTGTCGGACCGTGGGTCGTGACAGGATAAAACCTTTTTGAGGGGTGGGGGATGTGTGGTCCCTATAGGTGATGACAAACAAAATACGACTCTACTTCTATCACTTCGATTTAAATCATGTAGTCACTTTCTTCATGTCCTTTTATCCCTCGAGTAATATTATAGGTAAAATTTAAATTCTTTTGCTTCTGAATCTTTGTAATTAAAAAAAAGAGTTCCATTAAAACTCTAATCCACACACATCAGAAGACTCAGGATCAGATTATAAACATAGTATGTAAAAAGGGGAGATTAATTGAAAAATATAATGAAATTCTTATAATTGTGACACGATCGTCTCGTAAATTCAATCTACTGATCTCGTATACACCATTTAAGAACATTCATAACTACACTCTAAACCAATTCTTTCATTGGGAACAAGTTTAAATTAATGTAAAAGAAGAATAATTACAATTAATGTGAATAGTCAATGTAAAAGTTCACTGTATAATCATATGTTTACACTCCAGTTCGAATGATTTAATATTTTTAAGACCAATCAAATATCTTTGAGTTACATGGATTTCCTAAATAACATTAAATTACATTTAAGGTTGATATACGTGTAAATAATAACTCTTTATTTTCCCTCTAATTCATAAACTTTCAAACCAAATTAAACCTTAGGTTTACGTCTTATCTAAATTCTTCTTTTATTTTCATCAATTTATTCTTTCGTTTGTTAGTATTGTATTATACATTAAAAGACGACTCAGATAATAATAATATCAAAAACCATATGAATCTATTAACTTCTATCGTTTCTTACATAAAGAATTACGATGATTGATATTTGACATGATTCAATTGTCGTTTGAATTGTGTCTTGAATTTAAAAGAGACACTTTTAAAAAATACTCGATCACTTGACAAAGACTTCAGTTGAGATTTTTCCATAATACACCTGTTATTCTTATAGATGAGATAAGATCTATTATAACTCACATAAAATACACTCAGTAACCCCCGAAGGGGTCATCGAGTCGTGAACTCTTAGACGGACGTTAAACCCTCTGGGTCGAAACTAGAGACCTACGGGACCTCCTCTCGTGCCGTTGGGTGAGGTGATAAGAACGGACCTCTTAGGGTACCTGACTCCTTGGACCGTCGAAATCAGATATCCCGACGTTTCTCAACCTGTACTCACTTCACTGACTCATACGTACGAACGTTCAGTAATGACAGGAGTGACTCTTGCATTTTTAATAGGTCACTGAGAAGGAAAAAGTGTAAAATTCTTAATACTTTACTATGTTCTCTTTTGTAATACAATGAAACTCATGTCGTTACATAGGAAGGTTTAGATAGATCTAATATTAATAATTTATTTCTAATATTAATGATTTATTATCATAGGAAATCTCTATCCATAGTTTATTATCTTTTATAGTTTTAAATTGAGTTTACAGTAACGGAAAGGGTATTTTATAATTTATGACATAGTATGATTTACTTTTGATTTTATAATAAGGAAAATACTTTAGGGTGATACATGTTTATAATGTAAAGAGTTTTAAATACATTTAAGGTACTAAGACATCTAGATACAGTTTTCGGATGGATTAGAGTTTCAACAGTATAAAAGAAAGGTAACTCTAATTCTGTTAGTACTTTATTTAGAAAATACTTACTTACTCTTTACTTATTTTGAAACAACAGTGGAAATTTTAGGGAATTTACCACAGAAGAGTGAGAAAACATAGTACTATTTCTCCATTATCTGAATTCAATGTTTCTAGAAAATGAGGTCTATTACTATTATTACAGTATTAGTCTCCGTATTTTTCATCCTACTAATATTATAACAAACGTAGGTGTTTTACAGACGGATGTTCTTAATTATACAATTAACTGGAGACACTAGATCCCTAAGGAACGGAGTGATTTTCACTTTCCGTTAATCTTTCGTAAAATAACGGAATAGGTGCGATTGAAAAAAGGATACTGAAGGTCAAAGAGAAGTCACAACATTTAAATTGAGAGTAGTCGAAGAAGTCACGTAGAAAGTACAGGAATAAAGAATTCCACATTTACTCTCCCAACTCTGAACCTCACTACTACCACATTTTCTCTCACTCCTTGAATGGGACGAGAAACCTCCGTAACAATGGACCAACGTCCATTTCCATCTATTATCGAGGTATCTTCTACCTGTGATGCCACTCTACTCTAGGTGTCCATAATTGACGAAAAGAGACCGGACGAAAACTGAAGTAAGAGTCGTGTCGAAACCGTTACATCGGTATCCTATATTCTTACTCCTACTCACCACATTCCTGTTACTGTTACGGATTTCGTTTTTGTCTGTAAAGTTGACGACACCACAGATACGTCCGATAGAACTGGTATCGACCGTCGAGTGTGTTCTTTACTAGGTCTTCCAACAAAGGTGTAGATCCGTTTAAGTCCCACTCACATGTATTATGGTCTCTTAACCGGTCTGATTATGAGGTCTGACACTATTGGTAGAACTCCGTATTTACACCCAAGTACTACTGGTTTATTACGTTCCCGAATGTCTATCGACATTTTGCTAGTATCCTGTATTGTCGATCCTCTTCCGTGAGCTACCTCGGTTTGGTGTACATTTGTATCTCGACTTACTGTGTCGGGTGTATCGACTACCAGAATAGTACAGGGGTGTTCAATTGGTCGTAGACCCCATGCTACGACCAACACTTTGTATCTAGATCCTCTCTATTTAAGGCCTCCTTTTTCATGTAACCACACACCTCTACCCTTAGGTCCTCTCTACGTTCTTACTACCGACACAATGGCTGGTTCCATTAATTCATCTTCTGTCACTGTTGAGGACTGTCCTGGTAGAGGTCAAACCCTACCAGTCTCTTCGGTTCGTCTTACTTCGGTACATCTCTTCATGTTAAAGAAACCAGGTATTAGGAAGTCACAGTTTAGGATCTTACTCTTCTCGTTCTCTTTCTCCTCACCTCTTCCTCTCTCTCCTTTCCCAACTTCCTTCACCACCACCACCTCCTCCTCTTCTTCTTCTTTTTTTCTTCCTTTAACCAGTTGTATCTGATTCATTTAATTACTTTATGTCCTCATTTGTTTCCCCCTCTTAAATATAATTAGTAACTTTTTTAATTACCATTTTCACAACGGGTTGATTGGACCATAAACACCATCAAAGAAAATATTTATTTATTTAAATTTAAATTATAGTTATTATTTACTGTAAATTGTAATATAAATTATTTGTAAAGAATATATAATGTTATATTTATAATACTATTTGAATTATAATTGATCTATTATTTAAAGTACAATATAATTTAATTTATATAAAATTACATGTAATTTTTATTTATGTAGATTATAAAAATATTAATTTAAATAAATAAAAATTGACTTTCCCTTAACGAAATGTCATAACATAACAAAAGACGGTTTGTAGTTGTACTTAGTCGGTATCCATATCGATACAGGGGAGGGAGAACTTGGAGGGGGGTTTATTTATTTAAATTATAATATAAATTATATATTTAAATTACAATATAAAAATAGATCTACTGGAACCCTCAAGTGAGAATTTGAGTTCCAGACTTAAAAGAGTGTACAATTAAACGTCAAACTTGATCTTGATAAAGATTCTACTACACTGAGATACTACAGTGAAGATTTTATAGTGATCACACTATATCCTTTGAATGAGGATTAACTCACTTCTCCTCGATTTTTCGGAGAACTACTTTCACTTCTCCTCTCACTTTTTCAACCGGATTTCGAGTTGTAAGTCTTTTACTTCTATTACCGTAGACCAGGGTAGTGAAGTACCCTTTATCTACCCCTTTGTCATCTTTGTCACAGTCTGAAATAAAAAAACCCGAGGTTTTAGTCACGTCTACCACTGACGTCGGTACTTTAATTCTCTGCGAATGAGGAACCTTCTTTTCAATACTAATTGGATCTATCGTATAACTTTTCGTCTCTGTAATGAAACCGCTGATTCCAGGCAGATCAGTTCCGATACCAAAAAGGACACCAGTACATACCTACACTCTCAGTCTGACTTCTTCCGACTCGCGGCTTCTTAACTACGAAAACTTGATACCACAACTCTTCTGAGAACTCTCAAGGAACCTGATGTTCCTCTAGGTTGGTCAGGTAAGATTTCCTCTAGTCGGGACCCTAAAGAAACCTTCCTTACTACAATTTCGACTTTGAGGTCATGAAACCGGTGGAGTACGCTTCTCAACGGAGTAACCTTTTCTGAGACTATGACCATCCCTAACCCCCGTCCTCCTCTTCCCCTGCTGGCTCCTACTCAACCGACTTACCGTAGTACCTGAGCTACCTGCACTCAGACTCACTTGAGGCCCTCAACCACTACCTTTCCCTCCGGACCGCACGACGCTAAGTACCCCAGTGTTTCTCAGCCTGTGCTGACTCACTTGACTTGACTTGACTGAGGATTAACTCAGTCACTTATATGAACATTGTGTATTAATAAACCGAATACAACCTTACTTCCTCACCAGAATAAAGGTATAGAACAAATGATTAAACTAAATATGGAAAAAATGGGGGTCACATAATACATCATCTAGACCGTAAATAGGAATCATGGAAATAAAAAGATTTAAGTCATGGATTATATCGTGGTTTTGACCATGTAACAAGTATGTTTTCATAGACAATTGGTAAGACAGTGAATTTTTTTACAGGAGATAGTGTGAGATTAAGTTTTTTAATGGTAAGACTAATTACTATTACTGTTACTCTTCCAACATGTTTACTCACCCCTCCCGTACATACCCTTTATAGATATGGAAAGAGAGTCAAAACGACATTTGAACTTTGACGAGAAATTTTTCAACTTATTTTTCTATTTTTTGAATCTCTTTATGTAATTACTTTTAATTATCAATTTATAGTTTGATCACTACGATAGAAAAAAGATCCTGTTCAACACAACAAACAAAGAATACGGTCAAGTTTATATAAAGGACTTATAAAACTTCTTTAATGAAGTTTGACACCGGTACTAAGTGTTCACCTGTGTAAGTCCTGTGATTGACCATCCGATCAACTTTATCAATTCTCTCAGTAAACCACTAAAGGAGTCTTAATTGAAAGGTTCTTAGTAAACTCAGATCCAAAACGGTAACTGGTTCAACCTATCATTCTTTTTTTAATTGACTTTACATAACATTCAGAAGTGTATGGTAAACTCAAGATATTACAGATTAATCCCCCTACTTAGTCGTTAATTACGAATAAAAGAACTGTCTACAACAAATACATTAACACGGGTTTGAGACTTATTCCGTCTTGAAGTCAATTTTATATACCTATTTTTTTACTTTTAAGAAATTTTTAATTTCTGTCACTTCCTGAAGGGACCACCAGATAATCACTTCTGAGGTCCGACGGTTACGTCCCCCCGGACCTCAACTAGGGACCAATCCCTTGATCTAATGTACTGTGTTGATCTTATAGGGTTTACGGTATTACTTCTGACTTCTAAGGTATACGGTGTTGATTCAGGACCGTGTCGGTTTATTTATTTATAATTTTTTAATTTCTGTTACGTCAATTAAAGAATTGATAAAGGTAATAATGAGATCGGAAGTTTCTAATTAAATCCTCCCCTTTTGTAGGAAGATGGATAATTTTTATACTGTATCCTTTAGAAGTCTATTAAAAAGTACTTGCACTCCTCTAAATCTTTACCTATTTTTTAGACTCAGGAAAGATCGAGATGTCAAAAGTACTTATTTTATGACATAAAATAAAAGTTAAATTAGATGTCAAGGGAGAATAAAAAATTTGCGACCTCGTTTTACAGATTATAGTGTTTAGTTTTTGTCATAGTCCTAATGTTGGAAGGTTTTAACACTTAGTAATACGAGATGTGGACCTTGCATAGTATAACATGTAGTTGGTATGAAGTTTTTTTCGTTATTGTAGTACAGGATTGAATCTCTTATTTAAATTAGAAAAGAAGTATTATCTCTAATTTTTCCTCTTAAAGAGATGTCTCTAAATGTTATAGATAAACAAGAATTGTAAGAGTTTCTTTCTTCCTAGTCTTGAATGTCTAGATTTAAGAGAAAAAGAAGGGTGTTCAACAAAAAGTCCGTGTGATAAAAGGTTCTCTATAATTTCTAATTGTAGACACTAGGTCTCTCTCAAGGGGACTATAAGACAAAGAACTGGTCACACCTCGGGTGTGACACCTGTTATCTAGGACACCTGTAAACGAGAGGTCCCGACGTCGAATGAGTACAAAAGGGACGTGACGGTGACACTTAAGACAAAACGGACTACACACAATTCCATATCTAAGAGTTGCCATGAGGAGGGGGAACTTATACACTGAAGTCCACTCCCCTACTTTGAACAGTCTTTAAGAATGATGAATAAGACTGAAGTTTTGTTGTACGTTTATCCAGAAACGGGATCTCTTTGAAATATTTTTCGTCGATAATCAAGTAATAACACTTGTATAACCTGTTTCAAAGGGTTACAACGGACTTTTGGATCTAGTAGTTCTAAAAGATTCGGTAGGTCTGATGTAGGTCGACTCATTTCATAGTATCTTTTTAGGACATTTATTTTGTCAAAGTCTTAATCTTTTATGAGAAAATAATCCTCTTTAAATTATTTACGTTCAATAAACGATACTTTTTTTGGTATTCTATTGGTATTCTACTCCTTTCTCCTTTTACAAATAAATCTATATAAAAAAAGAGATCCATCACTTGTATAATGTTTATTTGAACCGACAATTTATTGCACGTAAAGATTGTGAGTTTAATATTGTACATAATTAGAATGGTAATGATCGTGTATAACTAAACCTTTATTTTAACAACGTCGTCTATAGTAAATTTACTGGAATTTATCAATAGATTACCGGTTTCATTAGACATTTTCTCTTCTATAAGTTAAACGTTTCGGGATCAACCACTACCTGTCCCTGCGGACCGCACGACGCTAAGTACCCCAGTGTTTCTCAGTCTGTGTTGACTCACTGACTTGACTTGAATTGACTTTGTCATTCAACTCAAAGTATTCTAGTTATAAAAATAAGTTGAGATTACACGGAAACAGAACTACTGGTACTATTCATTAACTTTATAAAGTCATATTACTAAGACGAATACAGAACCTCCAGTGATAAATTTGGAAACTAAGACCTAACTCATCATAGATATCGTAAAATTTTACTCAACCGAGTACCAGAATTTGACATTCTTGAGGGAACTTAATTTTAATGTATGGTGGTTATTAATGAAATTATTTTATGTATTCGCTTTTAACTGACGGAGTACTATACATGTGCAAATTTACAATACTAAGAGTAGAGACTCAGTATTTTGTCAAATTTAATAAACGGAGACATATTATCATTAGAAATATAAGATATAAACTTTTTATCATATCACATTTTGTATACCTCATTCTACAAGATCTGACTTTAGGACACAAAGATCAATAGTTGACACACTTGAACCCTTATAACGAATTGAAAAACCACTAGTCTAAAGAATAGATATTGTCTCTCTATCATTATGAATGAAATTTCCCAATCATACCCCCAATCTATTTAAATCACATACATTTTATAATATTATGACCAATCGTGTGTTATTCGTAAGTTTGTTCATAATCGATAATGATGAAGTTAGTTAAGTCCCCCTTCATACGAGGAACCTGACGTTTCTCTAGTTTGGTCAGTTATGATTTCCTTTAGTCAGGACTTATAAGTAACCTTCCTACCTACGACTTCGACTTTGAGGTTATGAAACCGGACTACTATACTTTTTGACTGAGTAACCTTTTCTGGGACTACGACCCTTTCTAACTTCCACCCTCTTCTTCCCCTGCTGTCTCCTACTCTAACAACCTACCGTAGTGGTTACGCTACCTGTATTCAACTCTTTCGAGACCCTGAACCACTACCTGTCCCTTCGGACCGCACGACGTTAGGTACCCCAACGTTTCTCAACCTCTGTTGATTCACTGACCTGACCACGACATTTTTATAAGTAAAAATAGTCAAAACTATCTCGAGTTTGTCCATAAACTGTTTTGTAAACCATTTGTGAAAGGAAAAAAGTTGATGAAGAAAATCCTGACATATGTATATCACATACACATATAAGAGATAATTATTACTATCCTTCTTTACCTTTTAGTTAGTTACCATGTAAAAACGGATAATTTTTAAATTTACGTACCTTTGAACTTTAACGAGTGAAACTGATTTCTAGAGTTCAAGTGAGTATAAAAAAGAGGAGAGAAAATCATTCTAAAGACAGTGAGAGTAAAAACAACATATATTTAACAGTACATATACGTAGATGAAACTAATATAGTCACTAAGGGATCAGGGAACGAGGTATAAGATATTTATATAAGGTACCCAAACCATGAGACCTTTTTAATGTGTCTTTAGTAGATGTAAGAAATTAATTTTAAATTTTTTTACAAATAAAAGTAAATAACCGACGTAACCGAACACCGTGTTCCCGAGAGGTGAATGTGAAGGTCTCGTACGTCCGAATCAATAATACTCCGTATACCCTAGAATCAAGGGACTGGTCCTTAACTTGAGTACAGGGGACGTGACGTTCTACCTGAGAATTGGGGACCTGGTGGTCCCTTCAGGGATCCAAGAAATTAAAAACTTCAAAGGATCACCAAAAAGTCCTTAACCATTTAGGTCTCAAACCGAATCTGTATGTTATGTTACGGAAAAACTTGGGCGAACTGATTTAATTCTACACAAAAAGACAAACGAAAAATGAATTAAAAAAGGGGGAAAGAACGAAATCGGGAAATGAATACCCTCGGTAAATTTTACTTTAATAATCGTCATGAAAGAGTAAACCGACGTAAAGTCTTATTGACCCTATACACCTTTAAAATGTTTCTGTCTCAGACTTAGAATACCGGAGTGGTCCCTAAGATCAGAAGAGACAAAAATGACGGAGAGACCTATTATAGTATATCAAGGTTCCGAATTTACAGTAAAAGTATAACTACCGAAAGTTTAAACATAAAGATTAGAAGAGGTAACTCGTAGTTTGAATATAAAGGTTTACGGATTAAAATGTGTAAAAACCCAAAAATTGTTTTTATACTTAGATTTGTACCGATTTTATCTTGAGAACTAAGGGTGACGTAGTTTAGACTATAGTGACACCACAAGGAGTAGTATCATTTACCATGTTTGTAGATGGACAGTGACCGGTCTTTGGATTCGGTAGGAATTAATGAAGGGACGGAAGGAGTGGGACTTTTAAACTTGATAAAGTTCGAAATTGAAGAAAAGAGACAAAGATGAAAATGACGGTTTGTGACTCCGTGACAGAGAGGGGTTGGGACCGGGGGACATAATAGGTTACCGAAGGATTGTAAGGGACGAGATCGAAAAAAGGGAAAGTTAGGTAAGAGGTACACCGTCGGTCTTCACAAGAATTTTAAAAAAAGTAAATGTACAAACTTTAGAAAGTTCTGAGGAATACTGGAATCTTATTTTAAGTCTGAGGAAGAAATGGTACTGGATAGTTAACGAAGTTCTGGATTGGAGACAATAGGATGGGTGAAAGAGGGTAAGAGAGATAGGGACACAAAGAGAGCCTTACGTTCGTAAATTTTCGGAAATCGTGATAGGGTAAATGGACATTATAAGACAGGGGTTTAACACGAGGAATAAAAGTGAAAAGGTCGACAGTAGATAAGTTACTCCCGAAAGAACTAATAGATTTGTTTCTAAGAGGGGTGGAGTCAGAAGAGATAGTACAAAAGTATAAAAAGAAGTTGTCAGAAGTGTAAAACGAAAAAATTATATAACAGAATCCGACAAACCCACCGAATTTGCTGTTTGTAAATAAAGAATATTAAGATCTCCGACCCTTACGGTTCTAGTTTTACGACCGTCTAAATCATAGACCACTTCTAGATGTAGGACCAAGTATCTCTAATCAGAAAAAGAAAGGAAAAAAATTTATACAGATAAATGAATAAATAAACCGACGTAGTCCAGAATAAACACCGTACACCCTAGTCCAGTCAAAAGTAAGGTTAGGGTTTCTTCTCGTCACGGTTTCTTACAAGTTCTATAATATATTAACACGAGTAAGTTGTACGATCATTGTCATATGAGTTTTAGGAAGTTAAATCCGAAGTCGTCATACGCTTGACTCTTGAATGTCTCCATGTTTGACCCAAATCTTCTTCGTCTTCTTACTCTGTCTTTTAACGGTTGTGAACAACCTAGTATCTCTTTCCTTCCCTTAAAGTCCCTTTACAGACGAAACAACTGATGCGATTTCGGAAACTGACACACGTAGTGTTCTTTGACGCCTTTTAAGAATCTCTCTACCCATATGGTCTGGTAGAATGGACAGAGGACTCTTTGGACATACGTCCGGTTCTTTGTTGTCAATCTTATCCTTTGTCGACTGACCTAGTTTTGACCCTTTCCTCATACTGTTCTGACATATTATAGTGGAACGAATAAATTGAAGATACGTCTCGTGTAGTACACTTTAGGACCTGACCTACTTAGTGTTCGACCTTAGTTCTGACCACCCTCTTTATAGTTGTTGGAGTCTATACGTCTACTATGGTAAAATTTCCGTCTTTCACTTCTCCTCGATTTCTTGAAGAACTACACCCACTTTCTCCTCTCACGTTTTCGACCGAATTTCGAGTTGTAATTTGTTCGGTTCTAGAACCGTAACCAGGGTAATGAAGTACCGTTTATCTTCCCCTTTTTCACTTTCGTCACTGTCTAAGATAAAAGGACCCAAGGTTTTAGTGACGTTTACCATTAATCTCGTTACTTTAATTTTCTAGGATCAAGAGACCTTCCTTTCAGTATTCTTTGGGTCTGTCGTATAATTTTTCGTCTCTGTAGTGAAACGACTGTTTCCAGGTATCTCAGTTTCGATACTAAAAAGGACCGTCCATCTCTTAGACGGACGGTTACGTCCTTCACGTTCTCTGTACCCAATCTAGGGACCCACCCCTCTAGGGGTCTCCTCCTTTACCGTTGGGTGAGGTCATAAGAAAGGACTTTTTAAGGTACCTGTTTCCTCGGACCACTCGCTATCAGGTACCCCAGTGTTTCTCAGTCTGTGTTGACTTGTACAAAAAAGGTCATCAGTACATGTCGACACTCTCAACTTCTTGACTAAAAAAGTTTAACACCACGATCTGAGAACTCTCAAGGAACCTGACGTTCTTCTAGTTCGGTCAGTTAGGATTTCCTTTAGTTGGGACTTACAAGTAACCTTCCTGACTACCACTTCGAGTTTGAAGTTATGAAACCGTTTCTCGACTGAGTGACCTTTTCTGGGACGACGACCCTTTCTAACTTCCGTTTTCCTCTTCCCCCGTTATCTCCTACCCTACTAATCTATCGTAGTGGTTGAGTCACCTGTACTTAGACTCACTTGAGACCTTCTATCACTTCCTTTCCCCTCGGACTACACGACGTCAGGTCTCATAAACCCTAACGTTTCTCAGTCTGTACTGAATCCCTGACTCGTTGTTGATAAGGATCCATAAAATAAGAAAAACTACACTACCATTTACCCTAACAAAGGAATTAAAGAGAAAGACTCTCAATCACATATCTTTAAACCGTTCAAATGGTGTAAGTCACTACTCGAAATCATCAAAAAACGATTTGTAGAAAAAGAAAAGAACATCGTAGAAATCCTAAAAGACATATTTCATAGTACAGTAGACGTCACTGTCAAAATAAAGAAGGAAAATTTAAATCTAAGTAAATAAAGAAAAAGGAGAGAATACCGACACGATCCTGAGGGTTTTGACAACTTATTTTAACCATTCTCACCCGTAGGAACAGAACAAGGACTAGTATCTCCCTTACGTAAGTCGAAAAGTGGTAACTCATACTACAATCGACACTTAAACAATATATACGGGAAATATTACAACTCCATACACAAGAGATACGGGAGAAAGATTTCTCAAAAAATTTTTAGTATTTACCTACAACTTAAAATAGTTTTCAAGAAAGACCTAGATAACTCTACTAGTATACCAAAAGTAAGAAAAAACAAGTATACATATTGTAACTAACTAAACACCCATAACTTTTTAGGAATGTAGGGATATTATTCAAGGTGTACCAGATCAGTTCCGATGCCAAAAAGGACACCAGTACATACCTACACTCTCAACCTGACACTTCTTCCGACTCGCGGCTTCTTAACTACGAAAACTTGACACCACAACCTCTTCTAAGAGCTCTCAGGGAACCTGACGTTCCTCTAGGTTGGTCAGGTAAGACTTCCTCTAGTCGGGACCCTAAAGAAACCTTCCTTACTACGATTTCGACTTTGAGGTCATGAAACCGGTGGAGTACGCTTCTCAACTGAGTAACCTTTTCTGAGACTACGACCCTCCCTAACCCCCGTCCTCCTCTTCCCCTGTTGGCTCCTACTCTACCGACCTACCGTAGTGCCTGAGCTACCTGCACTCAGACACACTTGAGACCCTCAACCACTACCTGTCCCTCCGGACCGCACGACACTAAGTACTCCAGTGTTTCTCAGCTGTACTGACTCGCTGACTTGACTTGACTTGACTAGTATCACATACTGAGAGAGTTATATAACAACTTAAACTAAACGAATATATATATAAAAATAAACGAACATAAAACAACTCCTAAAAACGTAGGTACAAGTAGACACTATAACGGGACATTGAATGAAAAAAACCTCCCAGTATAGAAACAGATCAAAACCATAAGTCCACTACCATCAGAGTATCTTATTCAGACCTTCACAAGGAAGGAGAAGTCAAAGAAACCTTATCAAGGTCTTCCTATTCGTAATTAAGAAGAGATTTACAAGCCATCTTAAGTGAGTACTTCGGTAAACCGGGACCAAAAAAACAAACAAACTCAAAATTTTAATAACTAAGGTAAAATAATGACCATGAACTAGATAAGTATAAATGACAAAGAAGGACGAAGTCAGAACCCTCTGACATACAAGGTTTCTAAACAGGTAAAGAAGATCCAACAGATTAACAACCGTTTATGACAAGAATCATAAGAGAATACTTAAAAAACATAGAGACACCATAAACCTCTTCCGTTACCGTGGGGTGAGGTCATGAGAACGGACCTTTTAGGGTACCTACCTCTTCGGACCATCCGACGTCGGGTACCCCAGCGATTCTCAGCCTGTGCTTACTTGCTGAAGTGAAAGTGAAAAGTGAAAGTACGTAACCTCTTCCTTTACCGTTGGGTGAGGTCGTAAGAACGGACCTCTTAGGGTCCCTACCCCCTCGGACCACCCTACGACAGATACCCCAGAGTGTCTCAGCCTGTGCGGACTTCGCTGAATCGTCGTCGTCGTCGACGACGGTATAACCAATAAAACTAATAACCCCAGGAAAGGTAAAAAATGAACTACTCGGGTCAATTTTCAAATAGTTAAAACAAATAGAAAGGAAATAAAAAAAAATAAAATTAAAAAATAAAAAAAAAAATTTAAAATTTTAGAAGTTAAGAATGTACGCAAGGGTTTGTACTTGGGGGGAGGGTGGAGGGAGGGGTGTTGTAGAGAGACCCAGTAGGGGTACGTGGTCGGGGTTCGTTCGACGTGGGATGCAGTCTGTACCTGACCGCTAAGTTAAGAATGTACTGTCATATGTACAATCTTAAGGGTAAGAGGGTTTAGTAGGGTGGGAGAGGGAGAGGGAGACTCAGGTTTTCAGGCAATATGTGTAGACACAGAAAAAAGGACAGAACGTATGTCCCAGCAGTAACGGTAGAAGGATTTAAGGTATATATACACAATCATATGACATAACCACAAAAAGAAAGACCGAATGAAGTGAGACATATTAACCGAGGTCAAAGTAGGTAGAGTAGTCTTGACTAAGTTTACTTAAGAAAAATTGCCGACTCATTATGAGGTAACACATATACATGGTGTCGAAAGAATAGGTAAGTAGACGACTACCTGTAGATCCAACAAAGGTACAGGACCGATAATATTTGTCACGACGCTACTTGTAACCCCATGTACACAGAGAAAGTTAAGACCAAAGGAGCCACACATACGGGTCGTCACCCTAACGACCCAGTATTCCATCAAGATAAACGTTAAAAAATTCCTTAGAGGTGTGACAAGAGGTATCACCGACATGATCAAACGTAAGGGTGGTTGTCACATCCTCCCAAGGGAAAAGAGGTGTGGGAGAGGTCGTAAATAACGAACGTCTAAAAACCTAGCGTCGGTAAGACTGACCACACTTCACCATGGAGTAACACCAACAAATAGAAAATTTTCTTGGTCGAGAACCAAAATAACTAGAAAAGGTAAAAACAGAGATAAAATAAAGACGAGACTAGAAACAATGAAGAAAGGAACAACTGAAAAGGACGATAAAATTAAGTAATTAATTAAATTTTAAAAATTAACCCTCTATTAAAGAAATGTTATAACACAATCAAAGAAGACATGTTGTTGCACTTAGTCGATATTCATATGTATATAGGGGAGGGAGGATTTGGATGAAAGGTACGGGGGTAAGGTGGGGACATCCAGTAGTGGAACAATTGAAAACTGAATCAAACAAGAAAAGATAAAGAAACTATACATTACAATTCAACAAATACATCTAGAAAATAAAAAGAATTATAACGACAAATAGGAAGAATCTGACGAAAACGACGGTACATATTAAAAACCATACGATATAAGGTTGAAAACGACAAAGTTCGAAAAAAAAACGAAACGACTAAATAAGAACTGGATAACCAACAAGTCCTCACAAAACAATTAAAGATACATGGATTTTCTAAATGTCGAAAAGAGAATAATAACTAAAGATCTCAGTACGACAACACCAGTCTTCAATGAAGCACACTAAAGTTAGAAGAATTTAAACGACTGAACAAACACCGGATATTATACTAGATAGGACCTCTTACAAGTACACACAAACTCTTCTTAACACACAAGAGAACGGGAACCTACTTTACAGGACATAAAGAGACAAACCAAGAAAACCAGATTACATACCAAATACGGGACGAAAAAAAAAAACAACAACAACAACAACTAAGAAAGACCTACTAGATAGAGAATGATTTTGACCCCATCTCTTCAGGGGATGATTATAACATTCAAAAAGGGAAGTTCAGACAATTACAAACGAACTATCTAACTCTACGAAGTTAAAAACACATTTATATAAATACTAACAATATAAAACTAACTAATTGGAGAATTAGTAATATGTGACTGACAGAAACAGAGAACAATGGTAAAACCGACTATTTTCATATCTATGGAATGGACAAAAACTAAAAGTAAATAAACGTGTATGACAACAAAAAGTGTACAAGTGAAACTCAGATACACACAAGAATTTCCGTTTTACTCAGAGAACATCCGTCGTATATAAATCCAGGACGAAAAGAGGAGGGTAGGTCGGTGAGATACCGATAGTTAACCTCTTAAATTAGATAAATATAAACTTCATTGATGCCTATCCGTTATCGAATGATTACGGTAGAATAATTAGTAAAGGACCGATAAAACATCAAGGTCAAAAAAGGGAAAGAAGGAGAGAACCACGGAATGAACTTAAACACTAAAAGACGTCCCTATACGAGACTAAGGGAAGAGAAACAGATAACCTTATATGATATTTAAAAACGAAACACTAAGGATGTGTCGAATATATTTAGTAGATATTTCGAAAGGTAAAATGAGACTATCTTTGAATCGAAACTAACGTATCTTTTTTAAACGGGAAAATGAGACGACAAATACAAAAATACAGTGTTTAATGGAGAGAATATAACACATAAACAATTCTTCGATATCATGGATATCAATGACAATTACGAGAACAAAAAATCGGGAATATGATATCAATTTACCAATTGTGGGGTTACATAATATCATAAGATTTAAAGGTATATATAAATAGAAATGGTCACACAACGTATCAAGGTACAAAAGTACAATGATTAATCACAAGAAAATAAAATCGAAATTCTTGAGGAAAATCGTAAAGAATATTTTTTCTGGATCACCACTACTTAAAGATACCTAAAACAAAGAGACCCTCAGAAATAAAGAAGAATTAAAAACTTCCTATTGAAATGGTCTATCTCACAAACACTAACCGTCCAAAAAAGGAAGGTCGTGAAACTTACACAGTAAAACGGAAGAGGACCGAACACCGGTAAAATGACTCTTTAAACGACTATCGGATTACCCTCAAAGTAGTATCCAATATTATTAAAAAATGAGAACGACAAATTTCTAAGAGAGAAACTAAAAACTGTCAAAATAACACTATACAGAATCTTTTTCATCAAAACCTAACTTTAAAATCCCATTGAACATCGGAGTTCTTGAACCTACAGGTCTAAAGAGGGACCCAAATCCTTAAAGAGACGGTAATAAAGAAAAAAAAAAAAATCTAATTTAAAAAAAATTAAAAATTTTTAAATAAATAAAAATTACCTTCCTATAAACAAAATACTATGACACAACCAAAGACGGTATGTCTTTGGTTGGTTTTAAGGAAGGAGTGTTCCTCTAAAATTGTCCGTCAGTTCTTTTCAACAATTACCTTCTAAAAACTTCATTATTTGTTCTAACTATCTCGAGTAGATTTACAAGTCTTATTTTCTGAACTCACCATAGACCTAATAAAAGACTTGAAAGTCCACATTTCAACTTCAACTTGAATTTTCTATTAACCTTCCCACATTTACCACACCTATTCAAGAGTTTCTCATGGTATAATCATTCTTTTTAATATCAAAATATTGTAAAGAGAAAAAAAAAAAAAACTAAAGAACCGAGGGTTTGGAACGGACGAGGATTAGTTCACAGAACATTTACATCCGGAATCGGGGTAACCCTTAACACCCCTTTTACCCCACTACTTCATATGGGGTAAGGAAAATAACGGATATGTTGATTTTCGTTGAAAATTACATCCAACCATTTTTAAAATAATAGTGAAATCACACTCATATTAGTAGTACGACTTCGGAAAAGACACTTATAAAAAGGACACTTCTAATTGTGGTTTCTGGACATATATCTTTTCGTATTTTGTGACTACTTTCTTTAGTCTCTACTGTGTTCATCTACCTCTTTATATGGTACAAGTACCCAGTCTTCTTAGTTATATCACTTTTACTCATATGATGGGTTTCGTTAGATATTTAAGTTACATTAGGGATCGTTCGATGGTTACCATAAAAAGTCTCTAGATCTTGTTTATTAAAGTGTTAAACATGCCTTTATGTTTTTTGGAGTTTAGTGGTTTCGTTAGAACTCTTTCTTCTAACCTTGACCTCCTTAGTTGGACGGACTGAAGTCCGAGATGATGTTTCGGTGTTAGTAGTTCTGTCATACCATGACCGTGTTTCTGTCTTTATATCTAGTTACGTTGTTTTATCTTTCGGGTCTCTATTTGGGTGTGTCAATACCTATAGAATAGAAACTGTTTCCTTCGTTTTTATATGTTACCTGATTTCTGTTAGAGAAATTGTTCACCACGACCCTTTTGACCAGTTGGTGAACATTTTCTTACTTTGACCTTGTGAAAGATTGTGGTATGTGTTTTTATTTGAGTTTTACCTAATTTCTAGATTTGTATTCTGGTCTTTGATATTTTGAGAATCTCCTCTTTTATCCGTTTTGTGAGAGACTGTATTTAGTGTCGTCCTAAGAGATACTGGGTGGAGGGTCTTATGACCTTTATTTTCGTTTTTATTTGTTTACCCCGGATTAATTTTAATTTTCGAAGACGTGTTGTTTCCTTTGATATTCGTTCCACTTTTCTGTCGGAAGACTTACCCTCTTTGATTATCGTTTACTTCGTTGACTGTTTAGAGTTTTTATATGTTCGTTGAGGACGTCGAGTTAAGGTCTTTTTATTTGCTGGATTAGTTTTTTACCCGGTTTCTTGATTTATCTGTAAAGAGGTTTCTTCTGTATGTCTACCGATTGTTTGTGTACTGTACTTTTCTACGAGTTGTAGTGAGTAATAGTCTCTTTACGTTTAGTTCTGGTGTTACTCCATGGTAAAGTGTGGTCAGTCTTACCGACGCTAGGTTTTCAGATGTTCGTTATTTACGACCTCTCCCACACCTCTTTTCCCTTGGGAGAATGTGACAACCACCCTTACGTTTGATCATCTCGGTGATACCTCTCGTCACACCTCTAAGGAAATTTTTGACCTTTATCTTGACGGAATACTGGGTCGTTAGGGTGAAGACCCGTATGTGTGTCTCCTTTGGTCTTAACTTTCTCAGTGCACATGGGGTTACAAGTAACGTCGTGACAAATATTATCGGTCCTGTACCTTCGTTGGATCTACAGGTAGTCGTCTACTTACCTATTCTTTCGACACCATGTATATGTGTTACCTCATAATGAGTCGGTAATTTTTCTTATGTAAACTTAGTCAAGATTACTCCACCTACTTTGACCTCGGATAATATGTCTCACTTCATTCGGTCTTTCTTATTATAGTTGTGTCATATGATTGTGTATGTATACCTTAAATCTTTCTACCATTACTCTTGGGACGTACACTCTGTCGTTTCCTCTGTGTCTACATATCTTGTCAGAAAACCTGAGACACCCTCTCCCTCTCCCCCCCTACTAAACCATCTTACCGTAAGTTTGTACATATGATAGTACATTCTTTACTTAGTGGTCAGATCTAAACTACGTCTATGTCCTACGAACCCCGACCACATGACCCTACTGGGTCCCTCTACTATACCCCTCCCACCACCCTCTCCCCAAGTCCTAACCCTTGAGCACATATGGGTACCGCCTAAGTACAGTTACATACCGTTTTGGTTATGTCATGACATTTCATTTTATTTAATTTTTTTTTTCCTTTTGTGGTTATGTCAAATGATTGCGTATATATACCTTAAATCTTTCTATCAACCATTACTACTGGGATATACACTTTGTCGTTTTCTCTGTGTTTACATTTCTTGTCAGATAACCTGAGACACCCTCTTCCGCTCCCACCCTACTAAACTCTCTTATCGTAACTTTGTACATATAATAGTATACACTTTGTCTAGTGGTCGGGTCCAAACTACGTGCTCCGTCCCACGTGACCCTACGTGGGACTCCCTAACTTACCCCTCCCTCCGCCCTCCCCCAAAGTCCTACCCCTTGTGTACATGTGGGTACCGACTAAATAGAGTTACAAACCGTTTTCGGTGATGTTATAACATTTCATTAATCGGAGGTTAATTTTATTTATTTATTAAATTTTTTTTTACTATTTGTGGTCAGATTGGTCCGTTAGTGGAACTTCCTGTCATTAACGTTGAAACCCTAAATAAAAGGGTTACCGGGGGCAGTTCCTTCCTTTTAGTATAAAAAGAGAAACAAAGACATTTCCAGGACAAACGAGACCCCATTCCTCACGTAGGGGACTATGGAATAATACGGGAATTCCCAAGGGTACAAGACGATTTTCCTTTTAAAACCTGTTTGAGCAGAACAAACATTGTTACTATTAGTGTCAATAAAAGTCGAACGAAAGGTGTCAATCTAATATATGTAATCACATCCACCCTATCCTCCCGTTAATCCAATTACAACGTCCAGTGTACTATAGGTTTCTCGGAGAGTAGTCAAATATATGCTAATCCCGTATCTTCCTTTCTCTTGTCGTCCCTTCCACTCGTTTGGGTCCTTCCAGTAATGACTTTCTTCAACTACGTCACGATTTGGTCCAAATTATATTTCCTTACTTATATTGTTCTTAATCTTTTTACAAACAATCATTGTTACTCCCACTCTTCTTTCACGATTCAGTAGGTGAAAGGGGTATTAAAAATTGAATTCCCTTTATAAAATAAGATACCAAATATTTTCTATAGAAACTATCCCAGAAATAAAGGGAAAATAGACAATTCTTCCTTTAGTTTGGTATTTCGAAACTTTAAATTAAAGGACTTAAGACATCAAAAAGTAGGGATTAGAGAATAGGGAAAAATGAAAAAAGGGGGAAAAATGAAACTCTTCTTACGACTTTCTTTCCATTATGTTTTTTATGGTGTTTTGAGGGTTAAAGAAAATTAATTACATTACACTTTAAGTCCGTCGAAATATTCCGTCTTTTTACTACAGACGTAGTTTTTTCCATGGGTGTCATAAACTTAAGTTTATAGAACACTACATAATTGAGGTTAAGATTCCTATAAAATTTTTAGGGAATCTTAAAAGGGTAGTATAGAGTTTTCCAATTCAATAAAAGTAACAGTTATTATAATTCACCACGTAATGATAGAAATACGGACGGATTTAGTTAGAACCGGTTTAAGTTATAAAGATCGAGAAGTCGAACATTGAGTTGATTAATCTATAGAGAAAATCGAAAAATTTCTAAGTTCTAATCTTATAATCTTGTTTATTTGTAAGGAACTTTCTGACGTCCACTTAGACAAAACCAACTTAAACAGAAAACGGTATAAGATAGTCTCTTACACTCTCTTCGTCTTCATCGTTCCGTTTCGATAAACCCTAATAAATTTACTACCCTATGACACGAAACGTAGTCATTGATATATTATTTTCTCACAAAAAAAAAGACACTTTTTACCTATTACGTGTACTCTTTTATTCGTTGACTTTTAGTTTGATAATCATGTGTAAGTTTAAAGAATTGAAATAAAAAATGTTTTCTTGGTGCTCTTCTACTGGAACAGTAACCTAAAATACATTATAAGTGTATAGAAACAGATAATTTTTAATCACTTAAAAGAGAAGCCTTAAAGGGTAAGGTTTGACACCTTTTGGATCTGTATAATACATTAACATCCAACACTGAGTCTTAAATTACGGAATGGATAACAAGATTTCGTATACATCAAAACACCCGTGTCAGAAATTTGGGACAACAAGTACAAAGTATCTGTGAGTTTTATATGTGAAACATAAGGTTTATGGTGTTAGTCTCAAGGAGAGACGAAAGGACGAGGTTGGTGGGAGGGAAAGAACGAGGGAGAATTGTCAAAGGAAGCAGAAAAAAAAAAAAATTAGAAGGTTTCGTTCAACATAAGAGTAAATACAAACCTTCATATAAAATAGTGGTTTAAGGGGTTAGATGAAGTAAAAAGTTAATTAGGTCTAACAATCGACAAAATAACAACAACAACAAACAGAAAAGGTATTTCCGGTGAACCTATTCATCTAAATGTAGAGTCGTAAAGTAAAGAAGAAATGGAAGACCCAAAGG
The DNA here is from genome assembly GCA_006410555.1 of Capra ibex. NCBI lineage: Eukaryota > Metazoa > Chordata > Mammalia > Artiodactyla > Bovidae > Capra > Capra ibex. Next base: position 72,177 of record SJYO01031239.1, read on the forward strand.
AACACACCTGTAACGAGACACCTCGTGAAGCCACCAAAATCGTGAAGACGCTACTAGTACACAACTATGGACACGTCACTTGAAGTCGATTTGAGTAATAATACTTATAACTATTCAACCACACACGAGTACGTACGTACATAAAAACAAATATAAATGTAAACGTACAATAAACACAGACCTTTATTCGACTATCGTATTTGTTTATTCATACTTACAAAATAAAACAGATATTTGTATAGTTAACTTCAAATCAAAAAAGTAGGTTATAATTGTGAAATTTCAATGACGACTTAACAAAAATAGAGTACTATTTAAGAGTGGGAACACGTTCTAACAATTCTGACGTCTATAAAGAAAGATACATTGATGTTCCCCCATCTCCAAAAAAAGGGGGATTCTTTTCTCTCAAAAATTTTACTTTTAAAAGAATCGATACTTTTCAGAAATTAGAAGTAAATAGGTTTACGATTGTATGTATTTTTTATTGATTAAGTCTACTCTTCGATAACAATCATAGATGTTGTCCTGTTTACAGACTTACTTTGTATTTTTGATATTTTTAGGATAACAATATTACCGTCATAAACCTTTACACAAAAGAGGGAGTTAGTCAAACGTTTCCAAACTGTTGCTCCCCCGTCTGGGAGTCAAATATACTAAGAAGTCCATAACTTTCTTTTTCTTTCTACTTCCCTTTTTTACGTTCAAGACCAATGAAACAAGATGACCCAAAAAGATTGACCGGAGTAGAACTCAATCAAGAGAAACACCAATAGAACTACAAGATGGACTACTGTGACTATCCATTGGACAAGTAGTAAAAGAACAGTATAGACCTAAGGGTAGAGGTGTGAGGATACATGAAGAAGGAGAGTTTGGAGAGAAAAGACCTAGAGACGATGTGGTGCTCAAGGTAGGGGGTCAACGACTAGTTGGAGACCCCCGGTCTCTTTTGGTAGAGAATACGACCAACGTACTAGGTTGAAATAAAACAGGAACGTGACCCTTGACGACTTACACACGACAACCACCACTACAGGATACTGGCAATACGTCGACACACATCTGGAGACGTAATGTGACAGGAGTACGTGGGAGCAAAGACGGTAGATAACCGACACCGAAGAACCCATTCACCGAAATGATGGAGTCGTGAAGTAAGGAGTAAATGCAAGACCCATGGGGACACACCAGTAGTGGTTCACCTGGTAAAGAAGACACTTCAAGGTCGTAACGAAGCTGACAGTACACAACTATGGGTACGATTACTCGACTGGGAATACCAGTACTCGAGGTAAAAACACTAGTATGGTGAATAGGAGTAAGAGTCGAGGATACCACGGTAACGAGTCTGACGCGACTCCTATGTCAGTTGTTGACCTGAAGTCTTTCAGAAACCCTGTACACCTCGGGTAGAATACCAACATAGGGAGAAAAAGTAAGGTTAGTACACGTATATAGATGTCGGTGGTAGTCCTTTAAGAGTTCTAGTTCCGTTCAAGTAACGGGAAAAAATATGACAACAGTGTGGATCGGAGTTGGGAGATTAGATGTGAGAGTCTTTGTTTCTACATTTTCCCCGTCAATTTTCTAATTACCCGACCCTATCCCTCTACACTCTCTAGTGGACAGGTCGTTGAAAACAAGTCTCTCAGAATACATAGAGTCTCCAAAGGAGACGAGGAAACTCTGCACTACCATAAAAACCAGATGTTGGGTGGTTCGTATCTTCTTTTCAAGACGGGGGTTTAAACAACAAGAAAAATAAACAGGTAAGACTTTATAAAAGATTTCTATTGGAAAAACTAAACATGTTGAAATTAGAAATTAATAAGATATAAATCACAAAGGTCTTTAATTCCCGGACCAAAATTTTAATTATATGATTAAGTACCTCGTTTGAAATCATAGATGTCTTTCTCTCTCAGTTATATCGTTTCTAATCCGATTATCTCAAAAACCAGTAACTGTCAGTAATGTAAATGTATTTACCATTTTTAAGAAACCGACTTTATGTGAAATAAGTTCTATGATTTAATAAACTCGTAAAACAGAATACCTAGATATATATATGAACAACGTAACTTTCTATATTTCTTAATGGATTAGTTTACTAAGTAAGTAAGTAGGTAAGGAAATAAGTAACTGAGAGAGGTCCCATAAACAGAAGGGGAGAGAAGTAGGAGAAATAGAAAGTGATCTGTACTAGTACTGATATCCCATGTCTGATTACAGAAACTTAGGTGGAAAGATTGTTCCGAACGATCCATTATCTTAAAAAGGATTTATTAACCCCGGTGTACGACCTAGTAAAGTGTATAGTGTGTTCGAAACGTTTCACACTTTTGCAAATGAAAAGGACGGAGGTACCTTTTGAATAGTAAACCGTAAGGTGTACATCGTAAGGTTGTATATTTACCAAGAGGAAAAATTCCGAATAACTTCATATTAAATGTATATTATTTTAAGTAGGTAAATTTTACATGTCAAGTTACTCAAAACTGTTTACATATTAACACATTTATAGTGGTGTTAGTTCTATATCATGTAAAAGTAGTGAGAGGTTCTTTACGACAGGAAAACGACAGTCAAGAAAATGGACACGGACTTCGTTGGTAACTAAAACAGTATTATCAAAACGGAGAAAGTAACAAAAAAAAAAAAAATCATAAAGTATATTTACATTAGTATGTCACATATTAGAAACTCAAACCGAAGAAAGTGAATCGTACTACCAAAACTTTAAATCTGTACGTAGTCACCTAGGGGGGAAAATGAACGACTAATCTTAAGGTAACATACTTATACCGTGTTATATAGGTGAATAGACTATTACTCAAAAACTTTCATAAATGAAAAAACCAATAATACTTATTTCGAGAATATTTCTAACCATATGTTCACAAACACACCGATTCACAAAAGGGATTTAAATCCATTTGTGGATTGCCACCCTAACCACTTAGTATTTGATTCATATACAAATGGAAATAATCTTTAAAAGTTTTACAAAAGTTTCATTGATATGGTAAAAGTAAGATTTTTTGTCACATACTCTCAATGTTAATGGGGTGTAAAAGATATTGTGGACCATAACACTTAGAAATATGAAAATCGGAAAGGTCACCCAAATATCAATATCGAGTAACACCAAAATTAAACGTAAATGAAGTCCCGATACTACAACTAGTAGAAAAGTATATGGAGGATATAGAATAAAACACTACAAATACAATTTTATAAGATGGGTAAAAATAACCCAGTAAATAGAAAAATAATGACTCAAGATTCATAATGAATATGTAAAAATTGAGTTCAGGATACAGTCCATTTACAAGACATTCTATAAGAAGGTCAGACACCACACGAAAAATAAAAGATTATGACAGAAGGTTTCTCGTTCAAAATTTGAAATTACTTTATGTACGAAGATGTTTTTTCGTACGGTCGTAAAACTAACACTAACGTAACTTAAATACCTAGTTAAACCCTTCTTGACTGTAGAACCGTTATAAATCAGAAGACTAAGTCCTTGTGTCACATGTAGAGGTAAATAAATGTAGAAAATTTAAAGAAAGTCTTCGTAAACTTCAAAAAATAATATAACTAAAACACATATAAACCATTTTAAATAGGTATTGATAAATTACAAAACTTACGTTAATATTTACCGTATCTTTATGTTAACTCAAAAGTATATAACTGGAACATAGGACACTGACACGATTGACGTGTAAAATAAAGACCTTCTGAAAATTATTAAAAGTCTTTTATTTACGTTTCACAAATATAAAGTTTTCCCTAACACCTGTTAAATAAATGGTAAGTGAATTCTGGTCGTGAAACCAGATTTCCGACGGTTTTCAAGTGAATACAGATAGATCCTTCAATGAAAAAAACAGAGGACAATACCGACAGAAATTTAATAGGGGTCACCTTCTGATAGTCTAAAATTTTGGTCTAACGGTTGATTTTTATTGGATTTTAGAACGAGTCACTGTATAAAGTCATTAGTTCCTTACGTTATTTAACTGAAGTCTGACATGACGTTTCGATGTCAGTAGTCCTGTCATACCATGACCGTGTTTCTGTCTTTATATCTAGTTATATCTTGTTTTCTCTTTCAGGTCTCTATTTAATTACGAAAACTTGACACCACAACCTCTCCTGAGAACTCTCAGGGAACCTGACGTTCCTCTAGGTTGGTCAGGTAGGATTTCCTTTAGTCAGGACCTATCAGTAACCTTCCTGACTACGACTTCGACTTTGAGGTCATGAAACCGGTACACTATACTTCTTGACTAAGTAACCTTTTCTGGGACTACAACCCTTTCTAACTTCCGTCCTCTTCTCCTGTTGTCTCCTACTCTACCAACCTACGGTAGTGACTACGCTACCCGTATTCAACTCTTTCGAGACCCTCAACCACTACCTGTCCCTCCGGACTGCACGACGTCAGGTACCTCAACGTCTCCACTTGTGCTGACTCACTGACTTGACTTGACTACCTGTGGAATAGAAACTGTTTCCTCCGTTTTCATATGGTACCTCTTTTCTGTCAGAAAAATTACTCACCACGACTCTTTTGACAGTTGGTATACATTTTCTTACTTTGATCTTGTGAAAGATTGTGATATATGTTTTATTTGAGTTTACCTAATTTATAGATTTACATTCTGGTCTTTGATATTTTGAGAATCTCCTTTTGTATCCGTCTATGAGAGACAGTATTTAGTGTCGTTCTAGGAGATACTGGGTGAAGGGTCTCATTACCTTAATTTTTGTTTATATTTGTTTACCCTGGATTAATTTCGATTTTCGAAACCGTGTTACTTCCTTTCATATTCGTTTCACTTTTCTGACTGAAGTCTTACCCTCTTATAATATCGTTTATTTTGTTGACTGTTTCTTAATTAGAAGATTTATATGTTCGTCGAACACGACGAGTTATGGTCGTTTTACTTGTTGGGTTAGTTTTTCACCCGTCTTCTTAATTTGTCTGTAAAGAGGATTCTTCTGTATGTCTACCGATTTTTATCTACTTTTCTACGAGTTGTAGTGAGTAATAATCCCTTTACGTTTAGTTTTGGTGTTGCTCCATAGTAGAGTACGGACAGTCTTACTGACAGTAGTTTTACCGATGTTTGTTATTTACGACTTCTCCTACACCTCTTTTCTCTTGGTAGAATGAGACAACCACCCTTACGTTTGAGCATGTTGGTGACACCTCTTGTCTCACCTCTAAGGAATTTTTTGACTTTTATCTTGAAGATATTCTGAATCATTAAGGTGAAGACCCGTATGTGGGGCTCCTTTGGTCTTAACTTTCTCTGTGTACATGGGGTCACAAGTGACGTCGTGACAAATGTTATCGATCCTGTACCTCCACTCCACTCCACTCCACTTCAGTGAGTCAGCACAGGCTGAGAAACGCTTGGGTATCTAACATCGGATGGTCCGAGGAGGCAGGTACCCTAAAAGGTCCGTTCTCATGACCTCACCCAACGGTAAAGGAAGAGGTCTCCTAGAAGGGTTGGGTCCCTAGCTTGGGCCCAGAAGGTGTAACATCCGTCTACGAAATGGCAGACTCGGTCTTCGTTGGATTTACAGGTAGTCGTCTACTTGCCTATTGCTTAAACACCATGTATATGTGTACCTTATAATGAGTTGATATTTTTCCTTGTGTAAACTCACTCAAGATTACTCCACCTACCTTGACCTCGGATAATATGTCTCACTTTATTCAGTCTTTCTCTTTGTGTCTATCACATATAATTACGTGTGTATGGGTGAGGTCATAGGGACGGACCTTTTGAGGTACCTGTCTCCTTGGACCGTCCGATGTCAGGTACCCCAGCGTTTCTTAGTCTGTGCTGACTCGTTGATTGTGCCTTAAATCTTTCTACCATTTTATCTACGTCTCGTCATTTTATCTGTGTCTACATTTCTTGTCTGAAAACCTGGGACACCCTCTTCCGCTCCCACCCTACTAAACTCTCTTATCGTAATTTTGTACATATAATAGTATGCATTTTATCTACTGGTCACGTTTAAACTACGTACTCCGTGGGTTTTAACCACGAGACCCTGTTGGGTCTCTCTACCCCACCCCTCCCTCTGTCCTTCACCCCAAGTCCTACCCCCCTGTATACACATGGGTACCGACTAAGTACAACTACATATCTTTTTGGGTAGTGTTATAACATTTCATTAATAGGAGGTTAATTTTGTTTATTAATTAATTTTTTTTACTCAAAGACAACACCGTTAAATTTATACTAGGTCGGAGTCATGACTATCACAACCCTTCAATGTAGGGAGTAAACTTACGAGACAGACTCAGACTCTCAGTTATGGAAGGCAAATGAAAAGACAGAAGTAATAGAAAAACTGAATCAAAGTCACTAAAGTAAAGACTTTTCAGGACAAAAATCACGTCCCTCATTTCGAAAGTGGTTCAGACTTTTACATTTCTCTTAAAGTAAAATCGGATATCGAACGTCTTGTACGTTGGTCAATCACAAGTAAGGATATTCGTAACCTCCGACTGAGGTCGTTTAAAAGAAGTTTCTAACAACCTTCTTACCACCTACGGTCCCATGGGGTCCGAGAGTCTCAGGTTAATGATCCCATCACGGTTCCTCAGGTCTCGTTTTCACTTACTTGTCGGAGTTCAAGTGACCTTGTTGAGTCCCGGACAGTAGAAGGAAGAAACAGGAAGACGAGTTCTCAGTTTCGGGACCTCTTTCAGTCGGACTAGTTCGGAGTCAGGATACAGGTCGAGATCTGATCCCTGGTCCCGAGAGACAAACTGTGTGTGAGTGGTTCTAACGTGTCCTCCCTCCTTCAAGGATCTACTCTTCCTTCCACGTCGACCTCCCCATGACTTGTCCTCCTTTCTGGGAGAGTTTAGTACCAGAGTGACGACGTACTCCTACCTCGACACGAAATGAATAAAAACGGTCTGTGTGTCATCCGGAAGTCATTTACAAACAAGTAAACTTACAACAAATTAGTGATTCAGTACAGACTGAGAAACACTGGGGTACCTGACATCGGGTGATCCGAGGAGATAGGTACCCTAAAGGGTCCGTTCTTACGAAATTATTTAAAAATTCTCAAAATATTCATGGACAAGTACAGTAAGTGTTTATTTCTGACAATAAAGACGGACAGGTTGACGACAAGGAAAATTTAGCGATAGAATGAAACAACGTGACCGACACTAAAGATCTAATTAAAACTGACATTCTTGACCCTCGGTCTTAGGAACGTAATAAGAGTTAAAACTCCCCTTCATCAGTCAGAAAATAGTTATCTAAACAAATCGAAAACAAAAAAACATGATAGATAATCCTAATCTTTCAGTAAGAGAAGAACCAAACGACACTAACAAACAGTACTTTCCCACACTTTAAAACAGGTCGTAAACAAGATGTAAACAAGTAAAAGAAGAAATAAGTTAATTGTACCACTTAAAGTGACCAATTAAAAGTACTCAATTTGATTGAAACGGAGAACCGTCACCTGAGAACTAGTATTACACAACAGGAAAATTTTAGTTAGACCTAAAGTCAACGATTAAAAAAACAGGTTAATGATCCCATTATAGATCCATTCTTAAAAACCCAGACATTAGTACTCACTATTATTCGTCATAAAAAGAAAAGAATGCTACAAAAAACAGATCAAAGACATGGTTGAATCACGACCAAAGTAATGTACTGAACCCTTTATGAGGGAAGAGATAAAAGTCTTTCTCAAACAAATCGTAACCATAAGGAGAATCCACAAGTTATCCTGTGACTACATTTGTAAATGATAAAGGAAAGAAAACGAATGAAAATCAAATTAAAGTAGAAGGAAAAAGTTGAAAAGTTCCCACTTTCACATCTAGTAACTATAATCTAGTAAAGGGAAATAAAATTTATATTTTGTAAATTTCGATATTTAAAAGGAGAGTCATAACTAAATCGACGTAGAGTGTGTAAAACTTAAAAAATTTTTTCTAATAAAAATTAACCTCATATTAATGAAATGTTATAACACTATCAAAGACAGTATGTAGTTGTACTTAGTCGGTATCCATATGTACAGGGGAGGAAGAACTTGGAAGGAAGGTAGAGGGAGTGGTAGGGAGGGGAGATCCAACAGTGTCTCGAGATCACCTCACCTCCACTACCTTACGGTCGACTCAATAAAGTTTAGGATTTTCTAGTACGACACTTTCACGACGTGAGTTATACGGTCGTTTAAACCTTTTGAGTAGTCACCGGCGTCCTGAGTTTGTCAGTCAAAAGTAAGGTTAGTTTTCTTTCCGTTACGGTTTCTTACGAGTTTGATGACGTGTTAACGTGAGTAGAGTGTAAGATCGTTTCATTACGAGTTTTAAGAGATTCGATCCGAAAGTTTCATTCACTTGGCTCTTGAAAGTCTACAAGTTCGATCAAAATCTTTTCCGTCTCCTTGGTCTCTAGTTTAACGGTTGTAGGCAACTTAGTAGTTTTTTCGTTTTTTCAAGGTCTTTTTGTAGATGAAGACGAAGTAACTGATACGATTTCGGAAACTGACACACCTAGTGTTGTTCGACACCTTTCAAGACTTTCTCTACCCTTATGGTCTGGTGGAATGGACGGAGGACTCTTTAGACATACGTCCAGTTCTTCGTTGTCAATCTTGACCTGTACGTTGTTACCTGACCAAGGTTTAACCCTTTCCTCGTGTAGTTCCGACACATAACAGTGGGACGAATAAATTGAATATAAGTCTCATGTAGTACTCTTTACAACCTGACCTACCTCGTATTAGACCTTCGTTCTAACGACCCTCTTTATAGTTATTAGAGTATATACGTCTACTGTGGTGGGAATACCGTCTTTCACTTCTCCTTGATTTCTCGAAGAACTACTTTCACTTTTTCCTCTCACTTTTTCGACTGAATTTTGAGTTGTAAGTTTTTTACTTCTAGTACCGTAGACCAGGGTGGTGAAGTACCGTTTATCCACCCGTTAGTTCCCTTTGTTACCGTCTGAAATAAAAGAACCCGAGGTTTTAACGAAGTCTACCACTGACGTCGGTACTTTTAATTTTTTACGAACGAGGAACCTTCTTTTCGATACTGGTTGGATCTGTCGTATAATTTTTTGATTCTACATAATGACACAATGTTATGTCATAAATAGAAAAAGAAAGACTGAGTGAGGTACTTCTTAAATAAATGTCCCGTTGTCGCCTCTTTGTCTGTATCTCTTATCTGAATAACCCCCTCTCCCACTCTACATACCTTTCTTATTGTACCTTTGAATGTAATGGTATACATTTTATCTATCGGTTACTCTTAAAAGACATACCAAGTCCCCTGAGTTTGTCCCACAGACATAGTTGGATCACCCCACCCTACCCCTCTCATTACCCTCCCTTAAAGGTTTCCCTCCTCTATATACATATGGATACCGACTAAGTACAATTCCAAACAGTCTTTTGTCTTTTTAAGACATTTCGTTAATATGAAGTTATTTTTTTATTTATTCAATTTTTTTTTTTCTATAGTGCAACGGTCGTTTCCAGGCAGATCAGTTTCGATAACAAAGAAGTTATCAGTACACACCTATACTCTCAACCTGGTATTTCGACTCGTGTCTTCTTGACTATGAAAACTTGACACCACAACCTCTTCTGAGAACTCTCCGGGAACCTGAAGTTCCTCTAGGTCAGTCAGTTAGGATTTCCTTTAGTCAGGACTTATAAGTAACCTCTCTGACTACGACTTCAACTTTGAGGTTATGAAACCGGTGGAATACGTTTCTTGACTGAGTAACCTTTTCTGGGACTACGAACCTTCTGACTTCCACCTTCCTCTTCCCTTTCTGTCTCCTACTCTACCAACCTACCGTAGTGACTGAGTTACCTGTACTCAGACTTATTCGAGGTCCTCAAACACTACCTTTCCCTTCGGACCGTACGACGTTAGGCACGATAACGTCTCAACCTGTACTGACTCACTGACTTGACTATGATTAATTTACTCCTACTTGTCGAAGAAGACCGTAATATGATTGGGACAAGTTAGGGTTGGAGTCACCACAGTAGTATAATATGTAATGACCACACAAGAGTGTGAACCTCACACATTAAAAAGACTGTCGAATACTTCTAATTTTTGTACCCTTATCTTCATTTAGTATAGGTCATTATTAATAGTCACGGGTATTGAGTTGAGGTTCACTTCAAGAGAGGTCCTATGAAATTATCAAATATTTCATAAGATTAAGTGAAAGAAGAGTACATTGAGTCGAACGGTCTTTGCATGTGTTTACTTAATTACAGTAAACAGGTAAAAGTAGGGAGTATATACTAAACACGGAATACCAGGTACTATTAGACTATGAATTTTACAAAACGTACCTAAAATATATTGACCCTCACTCATACCCGAGACTTTTAATGGTTTTCCGTCTTAGGTATAAAGAAGATAGTTCACGAAACTTTCGGTGCATGAAAGTCACACAAAGTAGAGAGTTCACACAACCCCTTTTTCTTTCTTCGACTCTCGACGACAAAATCTTTATGAGACGAAATTAATTTAATAAAATATGGTAGACATATAAGGGTTACTCAAATATTATAACGTGTATTCTTAAAGTGTCAACGATCGTGGGTTATCTAACCGTCTTCGATTTATAAGATGTTCAGATCGTTGGTGTCGTACTCCTTATAACCTTGAACCATACTTTTATAATATCAGGACCAACAGTCTATAAAGGGTCCAAATTTATTGAGTTAAAATGACGATCACAACCTAATGAGAAATTTAAGAAGGAGGAGTTTTATTTTAAATTTCGTACTGATATATTGATAAATTACTATAATTATCCATTTATAAATAATAATAAATTATATATAACTCCACTTGACCTTACTATGTACGGTTTAAGTACTATTACCAACAGAGACCCAACCTAAAACCCAGTTTCTCACCATTAATTTTCCCTATACCTAAAATAAATACTATAAAACACACGATTTTATACGAACTAAATTTATATATAATTTTAGTACTAACTATTAAGACCCAACACCCTTCTATCTAAAAGATACACATTATAAAATTTATAGGTTTTATTTCTTATTATTCTTTTATTCCATCTTAGTACACAATTTTATAGTCAAGTTTAATTAGAGTGAGACTACTATTATTATCGATTCTACATAACTTATTAATACATGATTCATGACGACTTCTGAAAAATTTAGAAAAAGGATAACTCAGGAATGTTGTCAGTTCTAGTGACTTTGTATTTCTGATAAAAGACCATGGAGAGAATTTATCTTTCTTTTTATTGATTAACAAAAGAATTTTAATATGAAAATTTTTACAACATGATAATATACTGAAGGTTTGATTTAAAAAAAGATGTCTACCTTATATAATCGACCTTTGTTACATTGTTTAATTTTTACAAATAATTAGGTATTTGAAATATATGAAAAAAAAATATCATTGTTCAGTTAATAACCTAAATCCGATCGTTAGTGTCGATTAAAGTAAACAAATATATATAATACCGTTTTGAGAACTGTTCTGTGGTTCCCCTTAATAACTATTTTTATAAAACCTTTATAATTTATCAAAACAATTCAAAAGTCTCAAAACCAGTAATAAAAGACTCAATATCAAAAGTTTCTAATGAAAGTTATGAAAACTCCAGACTTGAACCGGAACTTAAAATCTCTACAGTCCGTCTCTGTTAATTGTTCCGTTTCTACATGTCAAAGTAGAGATACATAAGGTAAAAGATTTACAGAGTACGAAGGAAGGAGGGAGTTTTATTAAGACTGTTCAATAGGAACTTTACACCGGGAATCGTACTACTCCTTAACGTTTTCTTTAAATTCCTGTTACGTAAGGGAATGGATATTTGTGTCGAATTACGTACAAATAGTCACTACTAGCCAGATCTCAGTAACAAAAAATCACGGTGACACATAGTACGACTTCCTAAGGAGTCTTTGAAGATTGATCCTGTTGAGGAACTTCCCGTAATTAACGACGAACCCCCAAATGGGAGGGTTACCGGGGTCAATTCCTTTCGCACAGTGTAATAAGAAAACAAAGGTATTCCCGTGGTGAACGAGATACTTTTCCTCAGGTAGGGGACTGTGTTACTTACGAGATCACTCAAGAAGGAAGGACGATTTTGGTATAGAAAAACCATCTGAGTTCTGAGAGAGAACACATCGTTACTATTACTATCATTAAAAGTCTGAGACGAAAGTATATAACTACATCATCAAATCTTGTATACTACATCCATCGGTAAATACAACCATTAAAGTTTCTCGACTTTTGGTCTCTAGTCTGACCAGGTGTACTAATTCTCCGTGTCTAATCCGTCGGTTTATGTCCCTTACAACTGTCAGTGTCCTTCCTGTCTTATCTTTCCTCAACAAAGTTATGATGAATTCGTGATTTATTCTCATAACTTCCTGATTACATTCTTTTTTTTTATTGCACTGGTCAATATAACCCTACCCTTTTTCCCTGAGAACAGGGAGTGATAAAGAAGGTACAGAACAAAAAAATTTTTTCTCTATAAAGTAAGGTATCAAATATGGAAACTACTCCAAAAATAAAGAGAGAGGAGACCATTCTTCTTTAATTTGGTAATTAAATTGGTAGACGTCAAAGAGATAAATGTATACTATAATAATAATAAAAAACAGAGAATAGAGTAAGGAAAGATTAAAGACATTCTTACAACTTCCTACCAAGAACGTTGTCTATTTACATAGACTGTCGACGATAAAACAAACTTTATTACATGATTCAATAAGTGCGTTGACATACTTCTTCCTCTTTTAATATAGTCGAAATCTTCTTCGTTACTGTTGTAAACCCAAATATAAAGAGTACTTCGTCATAGAAGGTAAGCTACTTTTATGTCTTTTTAAAACCTTGAAAGGGTAATAGGGTGTTCACCGTCACTAGAGATTTACTTTATCAGAAATACTAAATAAAGTGGTAACGATAGAAAACTAAAACAGTACAACTTGAAGTCTTATGTGACCCGTCGTCGCTATGACAGAAACCATTCCAGACTTGAAATCGGAACTCCTCCTTCCGAGGAAAGGTTCAAAATCTCGAGATAAATATAGAGATATCAATGAGAGGAAGGTATTGAATTATCAAGGAATATAATATATAACCAAATTAATTTTTCAAGAAAATTTTGTATATGACAGACTAATAGGATATACTGAAGACTCTACATATTTCATCAAATCTAATCACATTGTCGATCGATTACTAATTCAAAATCCCGAGTTAAGTCAGAATGTCGTAACCTCGGTTGTACAAACACTGAAAGGACGACTTTCAATTGGTAAATAGATGACGATTGCAGAAAAAGTTCTTAACGAGAATATTTTACACTCGTTGATTCTCTGGGGGTTCCTCTTCCGTTACCGTTGGGTGAGGTCATGAGAACGGACCTTTTAGGGTACCTCGGACCACCCGACGTCAGGTACCCCAGTGCTTCTCAGCCTGTACTGACTCGCTGAAGTGAAAGTGAAAAGTGAAAGTACGTAACCTCTTCCTTTAACGTTGGGTGAGGTCACAAGAACGGACCTCTTAGGGTCCCTACCCCCTCGGACCACCCTCCGGCAGATACCCCAGCGTGTCAGACCGTACTGACTTCGCTGAATCGTCGTCGTCGTCGTTCTCTGGGGGTTTCTCCATTGGTGTCTACCGAGACGACACTAAAGAGAAAGAGGAAAAGAAAAAAGTGAAGAAAGGAGAAGAAAGGAAGGAAAGAAAAAAGATATCGAACAATCTTTCACACTCTTTTTGTTAACCGACACCCTCCCTTTGTCTTACTACACCGTAACAACTTACTCCGTTTTTTACGTGTCTCTCTGACCCCTCAAATTTACCAATGATACCGAACAGTATTACTGGTCACTGTTTTCCATATAATTAGAAAAAATACTTTCCACTTTTAAGTGAAATTCTCAATATTAATAAATACTTTACATGAAAAAATTTGTTTTTTCTTTATATTGTAAGAGATTCTTATCATATCATTTACTATTTGTCGGTACATTATTAAAGTCATTTATAAGTCTTAAGAGATGCAACCTCTTATTTTTATATACATCTGTAATATTTAACACTCGTCTTAAATATATAACAGAGTGAATGACAGGGTCTCCTTTCTTCATTACAGTTTTGAAGGAACTCCGGGACACAAGTCCAAAGGGGTGGGACACTATGTGTACAGGTGTGAAGGTTGAAAGTCGTGGTAATCAGTAAAAAGATAGAAGGAGGTTGGAGTGTGGGAACGAAGAAACGAGAGAACCACTTAAATACAGAAGGAAAAGGAGTTTTAAAGAGAAAAGTTCAGTCAATATAAGTGTAGAAAATTCTGTGTAAGATGGTGACAAGAGGGATACACAAAGTGTCTAGATAAGTACACTTGGTTCTAAAAATCGAAAGAAGCATAACACTCATAGGTAGGTATCAACTACACGGACACACACAGGAAAAAGAAAACATAAACATAACACAAAATCAAAAACTAAATCTTTAGTCGACACTCATATTCTTTCGTGTAGTCTTCTATTTCAAGAAAGATATTATTATAAAGTGAGTTCGAGTCACAAAAGGTAAGACATATTCATAAAACTTTAAAATTGATTTACACTATAACAAGTAGTATAGGAGTGTGGATAATATATAAATTCTAATAAACCTAACATTAAAAACACGAAAGATATTAGTATATTTACCTTTACCGTACTTTTACGACTTTTCTTTTGATTTTGATAAATAACTTTTTCTAATAACAAAGTGTTCTTAAAAAAAAACATCGATTCATTCCTTAAAAAGTTCAATGATAAATGGATCTACAGTGGGACCCCACTCCTTCTTAAGTTGACGATTCTTCAATAAAAAGACATTGTCCCTTGTATAGACCTACTTTATATTTTCATTTTTATACAACATAAATGAAATATTTAAAAACTAAACTATTTTATAGTTTGTTTATTTAAGACGTTTTCACCATGTTTATTGATGGTAATTGGAAGATTGGTCTAACTCGTTATCAAATGTAAGACGGACCTTACAAATAGAGTAGATAATAGATACAGTTATAGGATAGAGAGTAATATAAAAGTAAGTGATCACAAATCATGGGTAAATTCAAAAGGATTGAAGTGATATGGAAGACATAAACAATCAATCCTATGACTACAGTCCTTATCGAAAATAAATAAATAAGAAAATTTAAATAGTCATCTCACACCTAAGAATAAAGGAGACCAAGTAATCATAATATCAAAAAGAATTATGAGGTTAACAAAATCTTAACCGGGAAATTTTCAGTATCCGGGAATTTTAACCGAAGGTATAGAAAGAGTGCACAGGGAAATAAAGAACCTCTGAAAGATAAAAGAAATAAATTCATATCAACTAAATGTTATAATACAATCAAAGTCCGTATGTCGTATCACTAAATAATAATGACGTCTCATATGAAGTAATACGATACCTCATATAGGAACAACGAATGGATAAAATACTATCATCAAAAAATGAGAGTTCGGGAATTAAACAAGGAGAAGGGAGGGAAAGAGGAAACCATCGGTGTCAAACAAAGGATATGAACACTCAGGAAGAGAAAAAACGTTATGTAATTAAACGTAATTAAAAATTCAAACTGTAGTCACTATAGTATGTCATGAACAGAAAATGACTGAATGGAGTGATTCGTATTGTATTAAATCCCGGTAGGTGTAACGACATTTACCGTCATAAAACAGAAAAAAATCCCGACTCATTATAAAGTAACATAACATAACAACAACAAGTCAACGAGTCAGTATAGACTTAGACGCTAGGGTAGTTGACGTTGTAAAGTCCGAGGAGACAGGAGGTAATAAAGGACCTCGAAAGAGTTTAAGTACAGATAACTCAGTCACTACGATATATATATATACATATATGTGGTATAGAAGAATTAGGCTAGTAGATAACTACCCGTACCCCTGACGAAGGTACAAAACCGATACCATTTATCACAAAGATACTTGTGACTTTACGTAAAAAAACTTACTAACAAAAGTAAAAAGATCTATATATTGGTCCTCACCTTAACGACCTAGTATACCATCCAAATCAAAATCAAAAAACTCTTTGGAGGGATGACAAGAGGTTGAATGTAAGATGTGATTGAATATAAGGGTGGTTGTCAATCCTCACAAGGGGAAAGGGGTGTAGGAGTTGTAAACAAAAAACATCTGAAAAACTATTATTTGTAAGACTGTCTACATTATACGATTGAGTAACAAAAAATTAAACATAAAGAGATTATTGAACACTATAGTTCGTAGAAAAATACACGAAAAATCGGTAAAATATACAGAACCCTTTTTACAGAGAAATTCAGAACTGAGTAAAAAAAAATTACTAACAAACAAACTACACCTCAACATAATCCGAAAACACATAAAACCTGTAATTGGGGAACACTCAACGTAATAAAAGGTTTTTAAAAGAGGGTAAGGTATCGAACATAAAAGTAAAATAGTTAGCAAAGGAAACGATATGTTGTCCAAAATTCAAATCAATCAAGAGTAAATAAAAACGAACATAAAGAAAATGGAATCCCTTAATTAGGTCCTTTTATAACGACGTTAAATACAGTTTCTCACAAACCGGATACAAGAAAAGATCCTCAAAATACCAAAGGTAATACAAATCCAGAAACTGGGTAAAACTCAAATAAAAAACATACCACACTAATTCACAAGATTAAAATAACAAAATGTACATTGACACATTAAAAGAGTCGTGGTGAACAACTTCTCTGATATAAAAAGGTAACATATAGAACGGAGGAATTAACTGGTATCCACACCCAAATAAAGACCCGAGACATAAGACAAGGTAACTGGATTTACAGAAACACGGTTATGGTACTATAAAACTAATAATATCGAAAAATCATATCAGACCCCGGACCCTACCAATATTCATGTCAAGACAAGAAAAGGGAGTTCTAACGAAACCGTTAAATGAAAAGGAAAGTAAAACTTAGATACACTAAGAAAGTAGTCCATTGTTCTTTACTTACTATTACCTTTTTTACTTACGTTCGAGACTTCCGATGAAACAAGATGACCCAAAAAGATTAACCGGAGTAGACCTTCATCAAGAGAAACACCAACAGAACCACAAGATGAACTACTGAAACTGTCCGTTGGACAAGTAGTAATAGAACAGTATGAACCTAAGGGTAGAGGTGTGAGGGTACATGAAGAAGGAGAGTTTGGAGAGAAAAGACCTAGAGACGATGAGATGGTCGAAGTAGGGAGTCAACGACCAGTTGGAGACCCCAGGTCTTTTTTGGTAGAGAATACGACCAACGTACTAAGTTGAAATAAAAAGGGAACGTGACCCTTGGTGACTTACACACGACAACCATCAGTACAGGATACTGGCAATACGTCGACACACATCTGGGAACGTAATGTGACAGGAGTACGTGGGAGCAAAGACGGTGGACAACCGACGTCGAACAACCCATTCACCGAAGTGTTTGAGTCGTGAAGTAAGGAAAAAATGGAAAACCCATGGAGACACACCTGTAGCGGTTCACCTGGTAAAGGAAACACTTCAAGGTCGTGACGAAGCTGACAGTACGCAACTATAGGTACGATTACTCGACTGGGAGTACCAGTACTCGAGGTAAAAACAAGAATATGGAGAGTAGGAGTAAGAGTCGAGGATACCACGGTAACGGACCCGTCACGACTCCTACGTCAGTTGTTGACCTGAAGTCTTTCAGAAACCCTGTACACCTCGGGTAGAATACCAGCATAGGGACAAAAAGTAGGGTCGGTACACGTATATAGATGTCGGTGGTAGTCCTTTAAGAGTTCTAGTCCCGTTCAAGTAACGGGAGAAGATATGACAACAGTGTGGATCAGAGTTGGGAGATTAGATGTGGGATTCTTTGTTTCTACATTCTCCCCGGTATTTCTCTGATCACCCCACTATCACTCGGACATAGGAACATTGTAATTACCATGTTACCTCGTAGAGAAGTAGTTACTAAGTAGGTAGGTAGGTAGGTAATCGGTGAGAAAGTGAATGAGTGAGAGAGTCCTGAATAACTCTTACATGATAACGTTCCAGCGTCTCAAGTAACATCGTCTATACTTAATTTGTGTCTGACGGACTTATGGTTAGTGAGAGACCACCTCTTTTGTTGATATATTTTAGTTCTAACTTGAGTTATAATCTAAAAAGGTTACAGTGCTCGGATTATTTTGTTTTCATAGAAAAAGAATTTACTTTTACTCTATACCTTAACAAAATTTTTAACTAATTTCTCGTTCATATCAAGGATACCTTTCTACTATAAGTATTAGAATTTTTGGATCTTATATAGAAAATTTTTCATAAAATAAATAAATGAATAAAACCGACTCGGTCCAGAAGCAACGTCGTGTACCCTAGAAATCAAATCCGTACACTTGAGAATCAACACCATACACCTGAGAATCAACTTCGTACACCCTAAATGAAAACTGATCCTTAACTTGGACCCAGGGGACGTAACTCGTGTATCTCAGAATTGATACCCTGGGGGTCCCTTCAACGATCTTGTATAGAAAACTAAAGAACACAAAATCCATCTTAAGTAGTTTTTAAACAAAAGAAACCAAATTAATCTGTGTATTACTCTATGAAGTTTAGTAAAGAGGTTTTTACAATAAGAAAAAACTTTCATTAATTATAACTCTCCTTAAAACCAGATATAAGAAGTAATATGGTAATAGTTATCATGCTTTTATTCAAAATACTTAGTTAATTCTTCCAGAGACTTTATTACGTCGGTATCATTCGTAGAATATCAAGAGTAAAAAGTTTTGTCACTCTTCATATTTCCTCTACTTTTATCAACATTTTTACGATATATCGAGTATTCCATTACCAGTAGTATCCATAACAATCTATTCTTGTACCTTGTGGACGAATTGGATTCTTCGTTACTTCTTATAGACTTCGTTGGTTCGTCCGAAACGTCAATGATACGATACGTCTAAACTCCTGTGAAGATCACACTTCCTTTAGTATCAATTCGGAAAAACTAAAGAGGGAATTTCGGACAGAGTTTATGTACAGACGTAAAAATATTGATCACCAATGTTATGAAACGACAGAAGGAAAACAAGAAGTCCTTTCTGAACGAACCGACTCTTTTCTTCTTTTCAAAAAACTAATCAAAGGAACTTTTCCGTTAGAACTCTAACGAGTACGAAAATGTAGTTCATATCTCATGTGAGATTGGAAGTATATATTATACAAAGAAAGTTGTCGTGAAGAGTCACCGATTACTCTTATAAGAAGTACGACCTTATATGACCTGTATATACTGATGACACTTCATCAGATCTCATTGTCGTATATAGAGACCGAAAGGGTGATGGTGATACGAGTTACAAGAAATAGGAATTTTAAAAAATATGTAAAAGAAATCTTTCAGGACTATAAAGTCTCGGACCTTTTGTGAGTGTTAAGACTTTACTCAGTACAAATGTCCGAATCTTCCACATCTATTAAATTCCTTCGTTAGGCTTGTCGAGATTTTGTCAGAGATATCGATTCGAATACTGTGTTTAAAACGACCCAAAACGGTAGGTTTGATTTATAATGGTGTAAGGATACACAAATTCTGATTCAATCTGTTTCCTATATAAATTATTTTTACTAGTCTCTACAGTAAATTGTAGTGTTTTAAAATTTAAAGTAACGAGACACACACACACGCATACACATTTTAAATTTTTGAAAAAACCCGTAAGTCGGTAGTCAGTTTGAAATTTCTATAAATCTTAAAAAGGTTTGACGACGACGACGACGACGATTCAACGAAGTCAACACAGGTTGAGACACACTGGGGTATCTACCGTCGGGTGGTCCGAGGGACAGGGACCCTAAGAGGTCCGTTTTTGTGACCTCACCCAACGGTAAAGGAAGAGGTTACGTACTTTCACTTTTCACTTTTCACTTTCACTTCAGCGAGTCAACACAGGTTGAGAATCACTGGGGTGCCTGACGTCGGGTGGTCCGAGGAGACAGGTACCCTAAAAGGTCCGTTCTCATGACCTTTGATCTGTATGGTTTTTAGATAAATCAAATTCTTGAGCTGGTTCGTGGTCTTCTAGACAAGAAATATTTTTTAATCTATACTCAAGGTTGACTAAGAACAAGTCCTATTGTACGTTAAAAGATTGGTTATCAAACGAATCTAAAACTAGTATGGTCTTATTACAGTCTTTTCAAGTGTAGTGACAATAAAAAGAACGAACAATTAAAGAAGTAATGTTTCGACATAAAGAGTAGTATAATTAAGATATGACTTATTAATGTTTTCGTAAATTAAACGAAATTTTATACATTGATTAAAACACTTTTTCACAATTCAACCGACACTCAGGACTTTGATTCAAATCGTGAAAATTGAAAATTGTTATGTCTAAGACTCGTAGTTTCTCTATGCATATAACAAGCTTCATTAGTTCGACGAAATGTGGGATCTTTATGTTTAACAAAGAAAGAGTATTACCAAGAACGTGTCAAAGTTTTCCGTAAAGTCCGATGGGGACAGACAAAGGTGGAACACTAAGTAATAATTATAGTCATGGAAAAGGAGAGTAACTAAGTCTTTCAAGTACGAATACTATAAATTTTCCTTACAATTCTTTGAGAGGTTACGTAAAGGGTATATAAAATAAAGAAAATTATAAATTACTATGTAAAAAAATCCGTTTTATTTTTACGACAAGTGAACAAACAATTTGTCCTCAGTGTTACACAAAAATTTCTTCGTCATCGTAGATGGATTCAACTTCGACTATTTGAATACTCTGAGTACCAACTAAATTCCACATCTCACGGAATGTCACCACGGTACGAGGGTAAATCTGTCCCGGTTAGAACATCTCACAACCCTACAAAGAATCCACTGAGTTAGTTCCTTCAGGTGACCACTTACAAACGACACTACTAATCGAACTTGTGTACTCAAATATTAAATATAATAACGGAAGAAAAGAAAATGATGAATCATGTCAATACTAAAGTAATAGATGGGTGCTCTTATCTTGATAAAAATTATCAAACGTGTTTATTTTCCCACGACAATGACCACGTATAATCGGTTCATAGTGGGAACGGATTGTGATAAAATCTTCTTATACTCCTTACACTGTATAAAACGTTTTTCTTGTA
The DNA here is from genome assembly GCA_006410555.1 of Capra ibex. NCBI lineage: Eukaryota > Metazoa > Chordata > Mammalia > Artiodactyla > Bovidae > Capra > Capra ibex. The sequence goes on from SJYO01031239.1 coordinate 93,481, forward strand.
GATTGTACTTGACTCCTTCACCCTCTATTCTTACTCAATAATTTCTTTGGAGATAGATGGATTGGATTACCAATTTATAGTTATTGGAGTCTATACATCTACTGTGGTGGTAATACCGTCTTTCACTTTTCCTTGATTTTTCGGAGAACTACTTTCACTTTCACCTCTCACTTTTTCAACCGAATTTCGAGTTGTAAGTCTCTTGCTTCTAATACCGTAGGCCAGGGTAGTGAAGTACCCTTTATCTACTCCTTTGTCGCCTTTGTCACAGTCTGAAATAGAAAACCCGAGGTTTTAGTGACGTCTACCACTGACGTCGGTACTTTAATTTTCTACAAATGAGGAACTTTCCTTTCAATACTGGTTGGATCTGTCTTATAAGTTTTCGTCTCTGTAATGAAACGGTTGTTTCAAGGCAGATCAGTTCAGATACCAAAAAGGTCACCAGTACATACCTACACTCTCAACCTGACACTTCTTTCGACTCGCAACTTCTTAACTACGGAAACTTGACACTACAACCTCTTCTGAGAACGCTCAGGGAACCTGACGTTCCTCTAGGTTGGTCAGGTAAGATTTCCTCTAGTTAGGACCCACAAGTGACCTTCCTGACTACGATTTCGACTTTGAGGTTATGAAACTGGTGGAGTACACTTCTCAACTGAGTAACCTTTTCTGAGACTACGACCCTCCCTAACCGCCGTCCTCCTCTTCCCCTACTGTCTTCTACTCTACCGACCTACCGTAGTGACTGAGCTACCTGTGCTCAGACTCACTTGAGGTCCTCAACCACTACCTGTCCCTCCGGACCGCACGACGCAAAGTACCCCAGCGTTTCTCAGCCTGTGCTGACTCACTGACTTGACTTGAGAGTGAACCTTCACTTTTACGAGGAGTACTCTAACGGGTTACGGGGGAAATGTAGAAATAAGGAGTCTCACATCTACTTTCCCAACTCACATCCTCAGTGATGAGGTATCTTCTCTCGGTACTTGAACCCAACCAGGGAACTCTACCTCCTCCCCCCGACTTCCATGTATGATTACCGACCTGGTATTTTGTTCTTTTGATGTTACTCTACCCTTCTTGTGCAGGGTTTCCGAAAAAAGGAAGGGGGGTTTCTAAATTAGAATTTATGTCGTACAGGTTACGTTCGTATCCTTTGTTCTTAATTCGTATCACCATGTCGATTGTTTTTTTTCGTATGGTGTCTCTCACACTCGAGTAATCGTGGGAAAAGCGGTGTCCGTCAGAAATACTTTTGTCCTTAGAGTGTTTCGTTCACCAGGTCCCATAACGCTGGTGTATCACCATTGACATTACATTCTCACCGGAGACTCTGTCGTATCTAGTAAGGTGAATCGGTGTGCCACTGGTGATTATTCTGTGTCTACGCGGCTAAGTACTACTCCCACATCACATCTCCGAACGTCTACCGGTGCATCGCTAGTTTTCTGTATCGTCGGTTTTCGTCTGTAAGACGCGGGGGGTAGTACACCTTCTTTATTTCGACTTTACGTGTGGGGTATATCGACTAACAGAATCTACAAGGGTCCAATTTCTCGTAGACTCCCTGTCACGAACACCACATCGTGTACAGGTTTTTCCTCTCCAACCACTCCTTCTTTATGTACCCCGACACGTCTACCCCTAGATTGAACCTGTGGTCTTACTACCGATACAAAGGGTAGTACCGGTAACCCATACAATATTCGTCTTTTTACTTATTTCCTTCGAGATCGGTTCCTGCCAGTCGTTTCGGATCATCTTTTTTGAGAAGCCCTACCGAAAGCAATTAGTCTAGGTAATAAAAGTCAAACAAAGTGGACACCGTCCCTTCACCGTCCCTCCCATCTTTCCAAAACTCTTTACTGTTTAGTGCCAATACGTCACACGTGTCAATTCGTAGACCAATATCTTCTAACCGATGTCATTTGACCCATCTCCACTATTGAATTTTATATACTGTGGTCCACTGAATTAACGAAAAGTACAGTAATGTTTTGTTTCCATTAGTGAAATTCGCTCATTGGGTTGGAAAGACTTTGACTTAAAGAACGAGACATATTATTTCTACTGTTATTGGTATAGGAATCCTACATCAACAACAACAAGTCAGTGAGTTAGTACAGACTGAGGAACGCTAGGACACCTGACATCGGGTGGTCCGAGGAGACTAGTACCCTAAGAGGTCCGTTCTTATGGCCTCACCCAACGGTACGGGAGGAGGTCCCCTAGAAAGGTTGGGTCTCTAGTTTGGGTCCAGAGGACGTGACATCCGTCTAAGAAATAGCGACTCCGTGACTATCCTAATTTACGGTTCTTTACTGACAAAGTCTATGAGGTTTCATTACTAAAAGTATGAAAAAAACGTATTTATAATCGACTTCTCCGTTAATTTCAAATAACCAAAGATATAGGTCCACAGACTATCTCTTCTACACCGAACCCCGGATCCTTAGTCTACCAACAAAATACTTTTGTGATACGATAATTATGTTCGGTCATGACTTTATAATTCTTCTTATTTTTATAACTCCATTGTTATCGTTTTCATCCTCAGTCTGTTTAGGATCATGACATTCTGAATAGTTCTATGGGAAAGGTCTAAGTTCATATAATAATATCGACTTATTAACATAGTAGGGGTACCCCTGATACTTCCGACCAAAATAATTTTAGGTAGAAACATTAAATCTTAACTCGTTCTTTACATTTGTAAAAGTACAGTCAAAGGACTTCATATTTGACTCTCTTAAATCGATACTGTATACAAAAGAGTATGAGTTTTTAAACAAAACCCTACATTTAAAAGAACGTATTAATGAAGTAAGTTTGACCCGTAAACTGAAAAATAAAATTTAAAATTAATAGACAGAATATTCTTAAAAAGAAATAGTTTACTCGAATAGTACGTTGGAAATACAGGTCCTTTGACCTAGTCCTCTTTTAAGAGATAATATTAAATCGTAGTCTCTAAATAAGTATTGATATTTAATAAAATGTAGGACTCCGATATAAGGAAATTTAAAAAAAAAATTCCATTCTCCGTATCACATTGTTGTTTTTAGTCGATCGACTCATTTCGTTATGAAACTCTTTCAATTATTACATTACTCTAAAATTTTATGAAAAGGAAATCAAAGTACTTCACACAAAGTACTTCAGACATTAGACAGTTCACTCTTTATAAGTCTACCCTTCAATCTCGGTACATAGGACCACTGTTTTAAGACTCAATGAGACTGTTAATTAATAACCAAATCTCTGTTGTCTAATGTAGATATCCCAACGTTCCGTCAAAAGTGTAAGAGATAAAGTAATTTAGGAGTTTCGGAAGGACACTCCACAGTGTACTTCGATGAGTCCAGTCTACACACATTATGTTTTCATTTTATTATCAAAGTTCATTATGAATTACTCGGGACACACGGTTTGAGATGTCCTTCGTAAAATATGGAAAATTTAGTAGATCATTGATAAGGGTTCAGGAGACTGTTTCCTTTGAAATCATGGGCATAAAGTTCTATAATAATTAGTAAGTAGTGATTACAGATGATTACTGATCCCTCCAAGATTTCTAGTTTTTAACTCTTAAGGAAGTTACTCCATCTGTCTAATATTCTGATATCTAAGTCCTAAAGTTCAAAGGTTCTACATGTTAATTCGAGATCCTAACATATGATCTAGAGATTAGAAAAGGTACGGTAAGAGTATAAAGTAATGACAATTAAGAACCTAAGGTACTGAAAAATTAGGATGAAAAACTAGATGAAGGTCACTCAAAAGTAGTGATAAATTGATATATCCCCAGATAAATAGGTACTTACAAATTTCAGTGAAATTATTTCGTAACCTGATAAAGAAAACTAAAAAGGAAACATAGAGGTGATTGTAAAAGTAGGATCATATAGAAAAACAAGTATTAAAAGTAGTGTCTTATAAAATAATATAAATGTCACCAATAATTCAATACACATCCTTTTATGATCCCTTCTTTCTCTTCAAGAATTAGACTGAAATTTTGTAAACCTACTTTGAACACCTGTTCAGTTAAGTAGTTTAAAACTGATCCATAATTTTTATAAGTGAACTAACTTACTTTTGAAGTGTAAAGTGAGTCCATAAATCATAGACAGTCAATATGACAAATAATTTTGAATGTACGTAAGTTCAAACCTTACTCTTTCTGACTAATGCTTCTCTTTAGATCAACGAGAGATATCCGTGGTTTGATCAATAAAGGTTTCAAAGTTCTACAGAGGGTCTTTACTTTACGACAGACAAAAGGGATGTATACAATCCATGACACTACATGTGTCTAATGTTAGGAGGAATTCTTACGTATCAAATTTTTTATTTACAGAAAAATGAATGGAATAAATCTATTCATGGTGAATTATTTTTTCCTAAATCCTTTCTTGTGTGAACTTAAAAAGTTTAAAAGTTTCTCTCTTTCATATCATAGGTCGACTGATAAATTCTTAATCGAAGTCTTCACACTCAAATGTTAAACTATGTTACGACGGTCTTTCTTTTCTCGGTATAAATACTTCTGTTATACCTATTATAGTCCTTACGAAACACTCACACATTAAAATAATATAAGGATTCTTAGAACTCTTAACAAAAATTTGTCAGGTAAATACGAATAGGGTCTACTCAATCGTCTCTTTAAAGGAACCCTGTCCCAAGAGATACCTTTACGAAGAACACATTTTAATCAACAAATGACTTAACTCCAACCATCGTTTAGAGAAGATAACAATCCAAACAAGATAAGATAAAAAACAGAATCCAAAAAAATTTTACTTAAAAATAACCTCATATCAAATAAATATTACAACAAAATCAAAGACGACATGTCGTTTCACTTAGTCAATATTATATGTATATAGACAAGAAAAATCTAAAAAAGGTTATGACGTCTCATCGTAAGACATACAGTAGGTCATCCAGGAATAATCAATAGATGAAATATATATCATCACACACACACAAGTAGGGTTCGAGAATTAAATAGGAAGGGAGGGAGGAGATGGGAAACCATTGGTGTTCAAACAAAAGATTTAGACACTCAGACATAAAACATTTATTCAAGTAAACATAGAAAAAAAAATTTTAAGGGGGTACATTCACCATAGTATACTATGAACAGAAACAGACTTAATACAGTAAAAAATTACTTGATATGTGAACGGAAAAATAAGAGGACTAACAAGTCGTTCATTGATGATTGTGTCTGTGGATCTATGTTGAAAGGTTTCGTACGTAATTTAAAAGATTCTGTCACGTTAAATTTAAATATTCTTCCTATTTTGTGAAAGGACTGTAGGAGGTTTCAAACGTCCCGAGAAGAAAGTGTTACCTTAATAATAAAGAATAAAAGTACACTTTGTAAAGTACAATGAAAGGAATTATGACTGAATACAGTAAATTCTACTATTAAAGGTCTTTTACAGTAAAGTAAGAAAAATTACCGACGCATTATAAGGTGACATATATACATGGTGTAGAAGAAATAGGTAAATACACAGTTAACTGTAACTCTAACGAAGGTACAGAACCGATAACATTTGTCGTAACATTACTTATAACCCCACGTACACAGGAAAGTTTGGTACCAAAAGAGACCTATATACAACTCCTCACCCTAACGACCTAAAAATCAAAAAATTCCTTAGAGGTAAGACAAGAATCACAGACATGGTTAAATGTAAGGGTCGTTGTCACATTCTCTCAAAGGAAAAGAGGTGTGGGGGAGGTCGTAAATTAGACATATTCGAAAAACTACTATCGGTAAGACTGGGTACACTCCATTATCGAGTAACATCAAAACTAAACGTAAGGAGATTTTGTCGTTACGACTCGTAGAAAAGAACACGGAGAACCGGTAAACAGACAGAAGAAATCTCTTTACAGATAAATCCGGAATACGAGTCAAAAAAACTAAAAAAAAAAAAAAACTATATCTCGGTATACTTGGCAAACGTTTCAAACCTCTAATTAGGGAACAGTCAGTGTAGCAAAGGTATAGTACTAAAAAATTTCAACTTCGTACTATCGGTATGTTGTAATGTAATAAAAGTCCACATGTTGTATTACTGAACTGGGACATAGTCCTTCTAGGGGACCGCCTCCTGGGCCGTTGGGTGAGGTCATAAGAAGGGACTTCTTAGGGTCCCTGTCTCTTCGGACCACCCGATGAAAAGTATCCCAGTGTTTCAGTCTGTGATGACTTCGCTGAATTGTACTTATATCACCCTTTCCTAGTGTCATTTAGGTCAATGACAACCAGTAATATATTTCAATGTTAAAAAAAAGAAAGACTACTTTCGAAAAAAAAAAAAGTTCTAAATAAATGAATAAATTAAAAAACCAACACCACCCAGAAACAACGATACGTATCCGAAAGAGATCAATGTCACTCGTCCACGATAAGATCAACACTACACGTCTGAAGAGTAACACCACCGAAGAAAATATAGTCTCGTCTCCGAGATCCACGTGACCGAGTTATCAACACCACGTGTCCGAATCCACGAGGTACCGTACACCTGAGAAGGACCTGGTCCCTAACCTTGACACAGGGAACGTAACGTTCCACCTAAGAATTGGTGACCTGGTGGTCCCTTCGGGCCTTCGAAAATCCAAAATGAATGAATCGTTGAAGGTCAAAGAGGTACGTTACAATAACTAATATCAGGTGTACGGTGTGTAAAGTAAGGACACCGTATTAAATAAAATATAGACCTTTAGACAATGGAGAACTAGAGGAAATACGTAAAATGGGTGACGATTACGAGGAGGGGAGACCGTCAGTGGTTATACAAGAGATCTAGATACTCGAAACGAAACAAGTAAACAAAATAAAACTAAGATGTGTATTCACTTTAGTATACCATAAACAGAAAGAGACACACTGAATAAAGGAATCGTATTACGATAGTTCCAGGTAGGTACAACGACGTTTACCGTTCTACAGTATTAAGAAAATACCGACCCATCTTAACGTAACATATATATATGGTGTAGAAATAGACAAATAGATAGTTTTCTGTGTTCAACAAAGACATAGAACCGATAACATTTATTACGACGTTACTTGTATACCCACGTATATAGAAAGACTTAATAAAAACACACACACACACACACAAAGATTCAGAAATTAGTTTCATTTCATTTTTAATTTGTAACGATTCCTTTACTCACAGAAACGGTTCCTCGTTTCTGTATCTAATGCCTTTACCAACATGTAATTAAATTGAACATAGACAGTGACAAAGAGACCTAACAAAACTTCCCTATAAAATTCTATGACTGTGTCACAACTTTATCGTATAAAGTTTCAATTTTTCTTTTCTTATAATATATAGAAGTACTTGAAATTGTATATTTATACGTAAGGATAAAGTCACTCATGGATGAACAGGTCTGAGTGGTAGTCTATGAGACATAGAGACCAATCATAAAAACGGTCGTCGAGTTTAAGGTAGAAGATTTAGGAATGTGTAGTAGTAGAGGATTAGAGGAAAGTCCATTGATCTACTTACCTACCTACCCACCTATCTATCTATCGAATGTAAGTTAATATAGAAATATGGAATTATTAAGAAATATCACTCTAACGACCACCCTAAAGAAACCTTCCTTACTACGATTTCGACTTTGAGGTCATGAAACCGGTGGAGTACGCTTCTCAACTGAGTAACCTTTTCTGAGACTACGATCCTCCCTAACCCCCGTCCTCCTCTTCCCCTGCTGTCTCCTACTCTACCGACCTACCGTAGTGACTGAACTACCTGCGCTCAGATTTACTGGAGGTCCTCAACCACTACCTGTCCCTCCGGACCGCACGACACTAAGTACCCCAGCGTTTCTCAGCCTGTACTGACTCGCTGACTTGACTTGACTTGACTTGACTTCGTTACACACTCTCTAACTTTATCGAGTTTTAACATGACAAAAAAGTTAGAGTCACACAAGGAGGAGGAAATAAAAGAAAGAATCGTTTACCGTCATAGGTGTATAAATAAAGTAAATTTTTGAATGACTCATTGATGTCGTATGATTCGTGACACTGTCCGTACCCTCTATTTTACCACTTATTCGACCCTGGGACCGAAGCCTCCGTTAATATCACTTTCGCAGAATTTATTTTATGATTCACGCTACTACACAAATTGAAAAGAAGTGGTGAGGAGACGTGGAAAAGTCGGGATTATGTGTTTTATTCAATTAGTAGTTTTACATGGAGAACCGATAGAGAATATACACTCAGGAGGAGAACAGAGGGAGGTGAGGGGAGCAAGTACGGAAGTTATAGAGAGAGGACCAGAGACAACGATAAGAGTATTAGTCGGGAGAATTAAAAAGATGAAGATAAAAGTTTGTCAGCTTATTACTATTACAAGACAAAGGGAAAGAGTTTCAAGAAAATCGAAGACAATAGATCCTACTTAATCACAAAAGTAAAAGAGGTCTATTTATGGTCATAAAACTTAACGACCTAGTATACTATCAAGACGACAATTAAAAAACTCTGTGGAGATATGTTAAAAGATATCATAGACGTAACCAAAAGTAAGGGTATTTATCACGAGATACAAAGGAAATGAGATGTAAGAACGGTTTTGAACAATAAAGAAAAAGAAAACTTTTGTCGGACTGTACACTTCACTATGACACTAAAACTAAACGTCAAGAGATTAATAATCACCTCCCGCAGGGTCCACCGATCACCATTCTTCAGGTGGACGGTTCGTCCTCTACTCCCAAGTCAGGGACCCAGCCCTTCTAGGGGACCCCTTCCTGTACTGTTGGGGAGGCCATAAGAACGGACCCTTTCGGATACCTGTCCACTCGGACCGTCCGATGTCGAACACCCTAGAGTCTCAACCTGTACTGGACTACTGGTTTGTCGTCGTCGTCTTTGTCATTAATTACTAATTTAGTTAACTTACAGAAGAGTACACAGACAACCGGTAACCTTACAAAAGAAGTCTTCTTACAGATAAATCTTGATAGATAAAAAGTAAACCTAACAAACTAAAAAATAACTCAAAGGACACAAGAAACTTGTAAAACCTATAATAAACCTATTTGGTAATCCATATACTAAATGTTTATAGAAAAGGGTAAGACATCAACGGAAAAATAAAACAAACACCAAAGGAAGTGACACGTCTTTGAAAATTTAAACTACATTAGAGTAACCAAATAAAAACGAAAACAACGGTAACGGAAACCTCAGTTAGGTCTTTAATAACAGTTCTCACAAGAGTTCCTGGAATGACGGATACAAGAGAAGATCCTCAAAATACCAAAGACCAGAATGTAAATCCTGAAATTAGGTGATATTCAAATTAAGACGTATACCACACTAATCTACATTGTCAGACTAAGAAAATGTACATTCAACAGTTCAAAAACTAGATAAGTCTGAATATTTTGAATTGTTTTACAATTACGGTATTATCTAAGGATAATTGAACGAAATTACGAATTATTTAGTAATTAAAAAGATCTAATTATTCGTATGAAATTTTATTATTAGAGATTACGGATGTATATTAAGGACGGATAAAGACATGGTATTAACAATTCACCAATAAAAACGTATAAGTCTAATAAAGGTAAGAATTAATGACATGTGTGTACATTTATTATTGGTGTTACATAATGCAAAACCAGTTGTTACTTAACCTATCAAAAACTATTTTACGTATAAAGACCATTTTGTGTAGAAACAGTAATCACTTGTAGTGATGATATGGGACTGACATCTTAAAAGTGTCAGAAAGAGGGGGAGTCGAAAATTCTCTATTTTGACTGTTTATTTTAACATATATTTCATATATTATACTAAACTATATACACAGGAAGCACTTTACTAATCGTGTTAGTTCAATTCTTTGTATAAGGTAGTGGAGTTTATCAATAGTAAACACATACACATACCATTCTTGTGAATTCTAGATGTCATGAGAGTCGTTTATAGTTCATATATTATGTCATAATAATTGATATCAGTGGTATGGTATGTAGTCAGGGGGTCTTGGATAAGAAGACCATGACATTTAATTCAGTATCATCGTCGTGTCAAGAGGTAAAAAACAGTATAATATCCATGACAAACGCATCAATAAATAGGAAGTATATAGTATCGTGGAGGGACTCCTGTTCTACAAGTTTAGGTTCCTTTGCGTAGAGTATGTACGGAATTCGATGATCTAACACAACATTGGTACAAGTAAAGAGAATTCTAGTTCAAAAACCTACTAAAGGTTCATATAAGTTAATACTTAGTAAACGTGTATCCATTTAAAATATTTAACTTATTTTTAGATACATTAATAAATATAATTTATAAATATTATTAATAAAAATCATGTCGAAAGTAGAAGGTAGGAACCTAAATCTACACTAAAGAGAAATAAAGATTTTTATAAAACTGGTACTCCCGAGAAGTATTTTTAAAGGGTATAAAAAGAAAATTATAAGACGTTGTTTATGGAGACTGATATTCTCAAATGAAGAAGACTACAGATGTATAAAAATATCGTGTGTGTTGAGTTTTTAAATTGAGATATCTTACATGGTTGTTAATTCCGTTTTCTTAAAATTTTGTAAAAATACCTTCATTCATTATGTACAGTGTCTCAATGATCCCTTAAACCTCAAAATACCCTGTCTGGGATCACTGTTCTCGTCTTCAGTCTACCCGGGAGTCCCCGATATTTTACGGATTCTCATATCCCACTCATAAACGGTCTGAAGACTCTATATTAGACCGTTAGATATGAGATTTGGATATAAAATTCGTCTTTATAAAACCTTATGAACAGATCACAACCTGAGAGGATAATTTAAGAAATTATCGGTTGAAGAAAGGTCTTAAACCGTCAGTCTTGAAATCGATACCCTTCTCTCGACAGAGACTTTAATGTTCGTAACAATGTTAGTGACAATAATTTTTTACAAGAATGTCTTATCAAACTGTTCATGTTATAAAAAAGGAGGGAGGGAGGAAAGAAGAAAGGAGAATCCAACTCACACATAGAAAACGTTTCTCCTTAAACATACAAGGAGACCATAGATGGGTACTCAGTTTTGAAAAAGAACGGGTCTCAAGAGGCTTCTCGACAGAACTGAAGGAACAAGGCATTCGACATCTACTATCCCAACTCGTACCTACAGTGGTGACACATCTTCTCCCGGTCCTCAAATAGGTGGGGACCACTTACCGATCTGAACCCGGAGTTCATCCACTGTCTAGGACTCGGTATCTTCTCGCAATGATGGTCGTCCACCCTTCTTGTACACCTTTCTCTAAAAGCCGCCGGAAGTCCCCTCCCGTACTAGTCGTGCCGTCGATCTTAAGACGGTATTCTTCGTTACTAATTATTTTTACCTGACCTTTACGTTTCTTACCGGTGTTGTTTCTGACGTCGGAGTAATACCCTACATAGGGGTGTCCGATCACGGTCTTATCCCCCCTCCAGTGTCTTCTTCACCAGATAAAGTGTCCCCGGTGTCTTCAGGTTTCTTTTTTATATCAACCAAACCGGGTTCGGATGATACGTTGGGTGAGGGGTTCTTTAGTAACGATTTACCTGTGTGTGAGGTGCTGAGTAAGCACAACGTATCACTTCACCCCTCGTATACCGGTATATCGCTAGTTTTCGGTACCGACGGTTTTCCGTCGTGAGTGAATATCGTTTATTACATTTCTTTTTGTAGACACATCGTGTCGGGAGGGCTCTCTAAGGAGCCCGGAGCGAGTGTTCCGAGACGTCGTAGAACCCATACTGTCTCGTTCACATAGGTTAGAGGTTCTCTCTGTTCAACCGGTCCTTCTTCATGTACCCCCATACCTCCCGACCTAACCAGGTCTACCGTTCTCGATACTCTCGCAACGGACAGTCACTACGATTCTTGTACTCATCCTACTCCCATTTATTTTCCTTCGTGACAAGCCACTGGAGTCTCTTAAACTGTTTACGTTTCACAAAGTGTCTGTACGACAACAGAACGGTGTTCCTTGTTAACTCCAAGTACTGGAATTCTTTTCTTCTCGTTTCAGTAGTCCTTTTAAGAAAGCCTATCGTTATATTGAGAAATATAATGAGAATTATTCGAGGTCACTCGGTTTCTCTATTTAAAGAATGGATATTAAATTTTAAAAATTTCAAACCTTCAATATGAGTAGGACTTTGGTCATGATAAGATACATTGATAGGGTTGACTAAACAGGTGTCACATAGATCAGTCGTCCGTATTTTACCCCTTTTTTTCAGTCGTGTTTAGAGAAAGTAAGGAAGAAAAATAGTTTACTTCAAGGAGTTTATGGATAAAGAAAGGAGAAGAAAAGGGTGACTGAATGAAAGAAGTGAGTAAGTGAGTTGTTCATAAATAACTCGTCTTATGAAAGTTTCATAAAACGTCAATGACATCCAGGACCAAATTTTGTTACTTTTTTATGGTGAAGAAAGGTTTCCCTTGAATAAATCAATTCCTTTCGTTATTAATTTACTGATAAGTTATTTATTAACAATGTTACGTCTCTAAATTTTGAACCCATTCAACACCACTGACTGGATGAATCTGACCGACAAGGTTTTCCCAAGAACTACTACTCTTTGGACTCGACTCTACACTTACTTCTTCTCCGTTGGTACACTTCTGACAGTGTCGGTAAGTGTAGTGCAGATATAACATGACGACTCTATCAGTGTAGTAACGTTGTCAATTTTTTTTATATATATAGAGTAGATGGTTCGAAAGAGGTAGCCTAACAACAAACTATTTACTTTTAATGGGAACGAGGTTCAATTTTTAGTTTAAAGAATTATATTAACTACTTTTAGATATCTAGTTCCATCTGATAACTATCTGAAGGTAGAGTGAAAAATAGGTTACCTGGTATACAATATCAGTGTCGTTTGACGAACGTAGAAAATCATACACGGAACATACGGATATAAAGGAAAAGAAACACAAATAAAAGGGGACCACCTTCCCGGACCTTTAAACGGAGGAATAAACAGGTAGATAACTTGTTAGATAATAACTCAAAGTCGTATCGAAGTAGAGGAGAGACCTTGAAAGAGGAGGTTGAGACGGAGAGGGAACGGGAACAAGACCAGTCAATGTACCGGGAACGTGAGGTAGAAGGGTGGTGAGAGATTGACTGTAAACTCATAAATGTAATGAGGTTCCTGCTAACTAACAAGTAAAGAAGGACTTTTATCTGAGTTCTTCAAACCCTCACTTCTTGAAATAAATATGGTAATAAAGGTGGTTGGTATTGTTGCTTATTCAAGAGTACATCACTTTTTTAATCTTATAATTCGAAATGAGACTGACGTATATATACGACAGATCACCGTGAATAAGATAAAAGACTTCCATTAATACTATTTAAAGTAGAGGAAATTCATAGAGTTTACACTATCGATAAACAGAGAGTTAGGTTATCAATGATGGTTAAGGACTGCTTTTATAAGGAACAAGATGTATACCTACATGACGTCAAATTTAAAAAAACCTTTACGGAAGTTCCTTTTAGGATTTATTACAAACGATACTTTCCCGTTTTCTTACTCCTCCAAAAAAAGGATAAGGAGACTTGACAATACAAAAGTAATCATATTTGACTTCAGTACAAATAAGATGTAAACAAATTTTGTGTAGTGACAAATAAGGTGTAATTATAAACTACGGTCATATATATCTTGTTTTCATACGTAAAACTCCAAGGTTTAATAATACTTGTCTGTTTTAAACACACGAATACACAAGTGTTTTCGTATACATGTTTCTATATGTAAAAACGTATATATGTATATAGAATATGACTGTCTTTGTGTGTAAGTTTAGGTACGATTTATCGTGTCATTAGTTCTCACGACTGTCAGAAACACCCAATTTAAGGATCACGTCGGTAGATTGTGACTTAGTACCGATTGTAAAGGAATTTATAAACAAGGAGTCAAAAGGGTAAAATTTTCCTTCACTATCTTCATAGAGGGATTACGTCAACAATACTCCTAATTCACTCAATTAAGAGTGTCTTCGTACATCTTTTCACCAATACATGAATTTATAATCGGTATCGTCACGGACATATGAACGTATGAGAATGTTATTTCAATGGAAGTATATATGAGGAAAACGACTTAAAATACAGTGTCAGGGATTTCAGGGATTAGTAAGGAGGACAAGTAAGAGAAGTAAAGGTAAAGTATAAAAAGATTAGTAGACGACACTATCTTTCTCTTTTTCATTTTTTATGTATGTATTTGTCTAAGATATATATTGATGTATCTAAGATATATATTAATAGACAGATATTAGATATGTATATATCTAAGTTTATATTTTTACGGTGTACCTACAATACAGGACCCTTTTTATCAACATATAATACTTAGTAAAATTAGATGATTAAACATATAGGTGACTCCATACGGTGTCAAGGTGTTTCAATTCCTCTCTTTGTTCACCTGACTGAGTTTTAAGACAAGTTACACTTTATTTTTGAGACGTGTTAAGTCCCTGGGAGTCACATATACTGAAACTTTTTAAACGAATGTGTAACATCAGATAATGTTACGTAAATGTGAATACAATTTCGTAAACATTTGTAAATGGAACGTAACACCCGAAGGGACCGCCGAGTCTACCATTTCTTAGGTGAACATTACGTGCTCTGGACCCAAACTAGGGACCCAACCCTTCTAAGGGACCTCTTCCCTTGTCGGTGGATGAGGTCATAAGACCGGACCTCTTAAGGGACCAACCTCCTCCGACCGTCCGATGTCAGGAACCCCAGTGTTTCTCAGGGTTCCTGAAAGTGTAGTGAGTGGAACGTAACATAGATTAATTTAATTGATTATATTAAATTATAGATATAAAGAATACACCGTTGTGTTAAGTCAATTCCAACACCGTTTCTTTTGTTTCTGTTATCAACTGAAAGTAAAAAAATTCGGATTTTTTAAAGACTTTATAGGATTGAAGAGTTACTATCTGATACGTCAATATATCTTATGAGATCTACATCTGTTCAACGGTAAGTAAAACAGTCAATTTATTCGTTTATACAAAGAATGAGTAAGTTAGAAGGACACAGACCCTCTTTGATTTCAAAGGAGTCACTGTGGCTACCTCCTCGGTTCCTTTTTTAGGGTCGGTCTTTTCTTCTTAAGGAGTGAGAAAGAATTCATCACTGTAGTAATTCTAAAGTAAAGTATTCATAAGAACAGGTAAATCTGACATCTGTCGTTTATGTTTATGGCCATAACCCCTACTCTCAACTCCTACACCCCTTACCCTCTTTGGATGACCATCTACCGTGTGCCCTCCCGACTAACGTGTTTCCGATTATGTACGACTATCAGTAAGTTATAAGAATCTGGGAGTCCTACTTATTTTTCAGTGGGACACTATTCATGAAAAATTTTGGAGTATTTCAAGTCTCTGTCGACTTTTTTTAATTCTGTAGGTTCTATCACTTCCGGACACTCACGAAGATTTATAAATTTGATTATTTCTTACCATGAAACGGATCTTTATTTATAATTTATATATTTTTATTTACAGACTCAGGTGACCTCCACTCTGATATTTCTTTGTATCAGTTTAAGGGAAGAGGGAGGGACAGTGACTCTGATTATGATGTGGTTCATTTTAGACTAAAAAAAGTAATAAGAAAGATAACAAAAGTCTTAAACGAGAGACAACTAGAAACACGTCCCTGGGACTCTAGGTACATCATCTTCAGTCGAAATACGTGTATCGTTCTTACAAATTAAAATTAGTGACGGATGTCTTTCTCTCACTCTACGAGTTCCGTCCACAGACCTCAGACGTCTATTCCTCGTAGTATCCTTCATGTTGTTAAACCGTGTAAGAAGACAGAGAGTGGACTGTGTAAAAGAACTAAATTTCAAAGACTAGGTAGTAAAGACACATTCCCTTCCTACTACTTCGGGAAGGGTAGAAAGAACGACTCAACAAAACTCAATTTTACCTTTGTAATATCTCTATTTGGTACTTAATTTTTATTCCTTAACTTTACGTGAAATAGTCACAGTTTTGGAGAACGGGAAATTTTTGGAGTGCAATTCTTTGAGTATCCTATATCGGACGTTATAGGGGATCATAATGGTCTGATAATTTTATTTGATATAATTCTTAGTCAGTAATTCGTTTATACGTGACACTACAATCAGATTTTTATATCTACAAAGTTCGAGTTACTATTTAACATAAACAGATAAGGTTGAGTCATATTATTTTCTAATTCACTGGTAACTTGTAACTGTTCTAAGACTCAAACTCAGAACTCTACCTCAAAGTCACTATCAACCTACGTACTTTCGTATCTCCTTCCTCTGTTCTATTAATTTTTTAATCAAATAAATAATATTAACCTCCGATTAATGAGAGGTGATAACACCACCAAAAACGGTATGTAACTGTACTTAGTCGGTACCCATATATACACAGGGGGGACAGGACTTGGGGGAGAGTGGTGGAAGGGGTAAGGTAGGGAGACCTAACAAGGTTACGTAGTCCAAACTCACGGGACAAAGTACGTAGCTTAAACCTGACAAGTAGACAAAACGTATACGGTTATATGTACAAAGTTACGATAAGAGAGTTTAGTAGGGTGGAAACGGAAGAGGGTATCTCAAGTTTTCAGACAAAAAATATAGACACAGAGAAAACGACAGAGAGTATATCCCAGTAGTAATGGTAGAAAGATTTAAGGTATATATACACAATTATATGACATAACCACAAAAACAAAGATTGAATGAAGTGAGATACATAATCCGAGGTCAAAGTAGGTGGAGAAATCTTGACTGAGCTAACACAAGAAAAATTATCGACTCATTATAAGGTAACACATATACATGTGTCGAAAGAATAGGTAAGTAGACGGCTACCTGTAGATCCAACGAAGACACAGGATCGATGACATTTGTCACGACACTACTGGTGACCCCATGTATCTCTGTTCTATTAAAATTGTCGAGTTACCGAACCGAAGTACACGGTTGAGTGGGTCGGGGTTCTAGGTTACGTTCATGAAAGATATACCAAGATGAAACCTTTAGTAGGTCGTATTCATTAAGTCAAACCCAGTTACGGTGTATTTACTAGGAATTGACTGAGTCAGAGAATAATTAGAGACAAGAGTATTACTTTACAAAGAAACAAAGGAGAGTCGGTTTCCTTTTGTATTCTCTGTAACAATTTATAAAAAATGGACTTTATCTTGTCACGGAGAGTTTGTTCTTTTTGAGTTATTTATAATTGAAAGTAATAAGACTTTAACAAGAAAGATTTTACGAACCTCTTATATATGTTAAATACATTTAATCAATAATTTCTAACAACTTTATTAAAGAGTAACGAAAGATGTTAAGTGGGTATTAGTAAAGTAACTCCTGGATTATAAATCGACCCACTACGGAGTTGTATTGGGTCGTACTTGATGCAATAGGAAACCAACCTCATTGTACGTGTCCTACTAGATCCGTAGAGATAATGGTTTGTTATTCTCTAAACAGATAAAGGACACTTTACTAATCAAATCTTCTTAATTACCGTTAAAATACTGTCTCTATGACCGTTTGACTCATTTAAAATATGAGAAGTCTCTTTCCCTTTTATCGACTAATTTTATTGCAGATCTTAATTTATTACGAAACATACGAAAGATAGGTAAAAGTGTAAAATTAAGTGATAGAAGGTGTTAGGAGAAAATTTTTCTGTAGTCAATATAGTGCATGGAAATTAGGATTATAAACTCCCTGTTTTCATCTACTAATAACTAAGACTACCCGGTGAGGAATTAAAAAAGACGTGTAAGAGGAATCTTGAAGGGGTTTAAGTCTCTTACATTTAGAGGAGTTAGGAGTGAGGGTTCTGGTACGTAACTCTTCGAAAACAACATTAGTTCCGGTACAGACAAGGGTCTTTCTGACACACAGAGAAGTCTCTCGTAATACAGGGAGGATCGTCACAGGAGTTGACGTACACACGCGCGCGTGTGTGTGTGTGTGTGTGTGTGTGTGTCTTCTTACGTTTCGACACGATCAATGTACTACCATATAAACTCGAAAGGAGACAGGACTTTTTTTCCTTATACTTATGTATACGAAGTAAAGAAGAGGACTAAGACTTATGAATAGGACGGAGGGGAAAGGGTCCTCTGTAAAAGAAGAGTGATCTCACAATCTTTCATCAAACTAAGACAGAGAGTCCCTAACGGTACCGGTTTGGAAAGAGATAAACAACCATATCATTTACGGTTATAAATCCTTCTTCTATTCATTCTACATCTTATTGGACATTTTTGTTTTTATTTATTACCATTTTATATTACTTATTAGACATAATATACATTGACTATAGTATCTGATACATGTATTGTACTATACTTAAGTTCACTGCATGATGACCTTGATTAATAAACTGGTGAGACTTGCTAATTACACTTTATGATTCTAAAATTAAAAAACAGACTTAAGTCTATCAGAAGTTTTTATTAATACTTTTACTGTTCATTGAAAGTACAATAATATAACTACTCAATCATAAAAAAGACTAACAATATTTTTTTAGTATTTTATTATTATTCATTTAGAATTTCTAGAGGATCGATATGTATTTAAACCGGTTCACGGTTGACTAAACATAGTTTTCATCACTTCTTTTAGTTCTCAGATAAGACCGACCAACGATATTCCCCTTGTTGAAGACAGTCCTTGGTCTATTTCACTACCTCCCGTCCTCTCAATCCACGATAAGACTTAGAGTAAAAGACGGGGTAACTGAAGGTAGAAAAAAATTGTAATCTTAGGGAAACTCGAATTAGTGATATGAGAATTATATGTAACTTTCTCCGTTCTCGATACTGTTTAAATTATTACACATATTTATTCAAACATAGAATAAGGAATGTTATTTTAGGTACTTGTAATTTTTTTTCTTTTTTTATCTCAGCCTTCATGAATAATTCTTCTACTTTTTTGACATTCGATGACTTAATACAGGTACTATATTTTAATACATTTACTATATTCTTAACTCATTCCATGACTTATAAGTAATAACTGTGCTGTATTACCGTTTCCTCTTTCTGATCCCTTCTCCTTCAACAATAAATCCATCTTTTAAGGGGAATAACAAAGGTACAATTTATGTAATAGGGGTCCTCCTCCAGTTCCACCTCCTCATCCTCCAACTCCTTGAGTGAAGGAGGTCACTAGAGTAGTCGTCATGTAGATGTCATTCAGGGACTGTAGACTTTACTCAAGGTAAGACTCTCATATAAGTATTCAGGTTGTTTCAATCGGATCCATGGGTTACTTGTGTTAGCCGATATACTATGACATGACATTATCTAAATATTATGAAAAGTGTATTTATTATTGTAATTTTTTTGTTTGTTTTTCATTTAGAATATCGTGTCATGGAACTTTTCATGTTATATATCATGTTGGCGACCGTATGTCTCCGACCGTAACTCACTTCTCCGTTCTTCTCGATGACTGACCTCCTCCCTCTCTTCCATCCTTTACCATCTCGACTTCCTAGCAGTTACTATCCTCTACCTCCCGTTCGGTGTTAAAGTGAGTGTGAACTGACTATCTTACGTGCAAGTGTAGCAACTTTCAAGTGTTGAACTTCAAATATACATCTCGTGAATGACATGTACACCTTGTCAAGAGTGACGTTTGATTAACCTCTGAGCCTCTCTCTGAGGACGTTGGTTCTGACATTCTTTATAGGTATACCTTAACCCATCCTTCTCTTCGGTAGGCGAACCCTGGACACAGGACCCACCTCTGAGTCTCCTTTTCTCTCTAATGTACCCGTCTCTAGGAGGGGTCTCTTACTCACCAAGGTCTGTCTACAACCGAGGGAGGGTGGGACCCTAGGACGTCTCTCTTCCACTCGGGGGAACTGACCAACCTCTCGGTCACCCTGATTGTCTTTCCGACACCTTTCGAACCTGAGGTGAGAAATCCTTGTGTACGTGTGAACGAACGAGGAGTCAGTCACTCTTCTTCCTCCTGACGTTTGACGTATTCACCGACCGGTCAAAGGGTTCTGACGGGGGGTCCGAGCCCAAGGTCGGACTCGGATCCCTTGTGAGGTCGAGACGAACGAAGTTCTACGTCGACGTGTAAATGTAAAAGGTGTGCAAAAAGAGAGAAAAGAGGAAAACCCTAGGGATATTACACTTACGATCATGGAACTATAACTGGATGTCTCGGAAATTTAACAAAAGTCAAATTTTTTAAATCAAAAGAAAAACGATAAGAGTAAATCACTAAAGGTAATTAGATAGAAAATCAACTAAATATGTAAGAAGACATAGTGAATCAGACCGATAAGAAAAGAAGAACACAATAGTAATATCAATAACATAAGAAGTCAACAATGACTATAAAGAATATTAAAATCAAGGAACAATTTTAAGAATGACACAAGTCGATAAGGAAAGGGGTTAAGTCAATGATGACAATAATGATTACGTAAATTAAGAAACAGATCATTTTAACTAAAGGTAGAGTCATCGGCAAAGAAAAAGTCTTTAAAAGAGAAAGGTAAAGTTAACTCTCTTTAATGAGACAGAAGAATAAAACGAATCGAAGGAGACAGAGATACTTTAATCTACTTTTTCAATAGGTACCACCGGAACTTCTCCACAAGAATATACCCTCACAGGAACATATTAGAGGTACCCTGGTCACCGAAACTACCGTCTTGACCCAAACTGGACTTGTGTTCAGTATAGAAAGGAGTCCCACGTGACTCTCGATAGTGGAACAATCCCCTACCCCAGTCTTGACTTCCCCGACCCTGGTCTCGGTCCATACTCGGTCACGAAGAAGGAGAAACGAGTCACCGGTCGTGTCAGGAAAACCCCCATACCACCCAGAGTTCAAGGACTTCGGGGTCTCCTCGTCACGACCTCGTTCTCCCAGACCACACAAATAAACCGTTTTCAGTCACATAACACATACCACCAGACCGGTGAGAGTCTGTATACCAGAGGAACACTACACGACGGACACGTTTAAGGTCATTACCAACGGAAGAAGGACAAGTCCGAACCTCGATGGAAATCGTAGAGTGTCACTCGAAAGGGGAAACAGCACCGTCGACAACGAGGTCTCACCTCGACGTTACTCTTTGAGATCGACACGACCTCACAATCGAGTCAAGTCCCATCTTATAAGTGACCCTGTAAACACACACTTCGGTCAGTTGGAGTACCAAAACAAGACGGGAAAGGTGGGACGAAGCCCTTCTATCTTCGTAAAAACATGATAAGGGTTTGACTCAACTCTAAAGGGTATCGGGTAAAGAATCAGGGAGACTCGGAGGTTTGTCGGTTCCCTCGAGGAGAAGGGAATCAGTCTGGGGTCCTGACCCCACAGGTTCTACATTGAACTCGACGAGTGAGGAGTACCTCCCAGAAGAGGAAACATTAGGAGGAAAAGGAGACTCAGGAGAGGATCCCCGTATCCCGGACTGGATTGACGGACAGAAACAAAGACTAAACTAAGACGGAAATGGAAAGAACATCGGAACGAACATGTCCTCAGAGAGACTAGTAGAGGTCCATCAAAAGTCACTCTTAAAAAGGTGTATTTACACACTCCCCTCTACTCAAGGTGTAGGAACGTGAGACGGTAGAACTAAGCTTAGGTCAGATAAAGAGTTTCACATACAAAAGAGAACTAGAATGTTACGTGATCTGACCAACATCTATCGGAGATTTTTTACTCACGTTATTTATGTTGTTTTCATTATCAACTACTAAGATCGACATCCTTATATCCATAAGATAACATTATGAAATGTATAGATTTTATTTCTTATTGTTTCTTTATCTCCACAAATAATTTTATAGATAAGTTTATACATAATTTATTAATACATGATTCGTAACCCCTTTTGTAAATATATAAAAAGAATAATTAAAAGTGTTGTTAATTCTGGTGACTTTGTATTTCAGATAAAAGACTATAAAGACAATTTATCTTTTTCTTTGTGGGTTAACGAGAGGATTTCTAATGTCAAAACTGGGTCTCTCTACAATACCCCTCCCTCCACCCTCCCCCCAAGTACAAACCCTTGCGTACATTCTTAATTTCTAAAATTTTAAATTTTTTATTTTTTATTTTTTACCATTTCATTACGTTTTTTTTTTATTTTTATTTTTTTTATTTATTTAATTTTTTTTTGTTTTTTTTATTTATTTTTTACATTAAAATAATGTATATACTAAAGATTTGGTTTTAAAAGAAAGATGTCTACTTAATACAATCGATCTTTGTTATATTGTTAAAATTTTACAAGTGATTAAATATTTGAGCACCACATGAAATTATCATCGTTCATTTAATAACCTACATCTAATCATTAGATTCCATTAAAGTCAACAAATATATAATACCGTTTTGAGAACTGTTCTGTAGTTCCCTTTAATGACTCTTTTTACAAAACCTTAATAATTTATTAAAACAATACAAAGACTCAAAACCATCAATGGTAGAATCAATGTCAAATTTACCAGAAGTTTCTAAAAAAAGTTATGAAAACGTCATGATTTGAACCGGAACTTCGAATTTTTACAACCGTCCTTCTTAATTTAATTATTTCAAATCAGAAATACATAAGGTAATCAAAATAAATAAATAAATAAAAACTGACATGACTCAGAAGGAACGACGGACCGAAAAGAAGTCAACGTCACTCGACCCCGATAAGAGGTAAACGTCACCCGTCAGAAGAGTAACGTCACCGAAGAGAACAACACCTCGTGACCGAGATCCCACGCGTCCGAAGTTATCGATTTTGTGCACTCGAGTCATCAACACTGAGGACCCGAGATCTCTTGTCCGAGTTGTCAACACTGAGAGTCCGAATCAAAGAAGTTCCATACACCCTAGAAGGACTTAGTCCCTAACTTGGTCATAGAGGACGTTACCGTCTTCCCAAGAAATGGTAACTCGGTGGTTCCTTCGGATACCTAAGACAAAAATCTTTACAAAGTACGAAGGGAAAGGTGGAGGGGTAATCTGATGGACACTGTTTATAAGGAAATTTAAACCGGGAATCTTACTACTTCTTTAGTCCTTCTTTGAAGTCCTGTTGAGTAAGGGAAGGGATATGTCGTCCGAATTTTGTACAAATGATCACTATAACAATAGAATCATGTTGAAATGCCATAGTACAACTTCCATAAGGAATCTTTGACAAGATTGATCCTGTTGAGAAACTTCCCGTAATTAACGACGAAACCCTGAATGGGAGGGTGACTGGGGTCAATTCCTTTCGTTCACAAATAAGAAAACAAAGGTATTTCCGTGATAAGCGAGATCCTTTCCCCTCCAGGTAGGGGACTGTGTCACTTACGAGATTACTGAAGGAGGAGGGTCGATTTTGATCTAGAAAAGCCATCTGAGTCCTGAGACAGAATACATCGTTTCTATTAGTGTCATTAAAAGTCTGAGACGAAAAGATATAACTACATCATCTAATCTTATATACTATGTGTGTCGGTAAATACGACCACTAAAGGTTCTCTACTTTTGATCTCTAGTCTAGTCAGGTGTTTATCCTGACTATCTCCCGTATCTAACACATCTGTTTATATCCCTTGCTCCTGTCTGTGTCCTTCCTGTCTTCACCTTTATTAAAAAACTCATAATGAATTCGTGATCCACTCTCATAATTTCCTGATTATATTCTTTTTTGTTGGAGCGGTCCCTATACCCTTACCCTTTTTCTCTAAACACAGGTGGTCATAAAGAAGGTAGATAGAATCAAATTTTTTCTCTTCTCTATAAAGTAAAGTATTAGGTACTTTCGTTGGAAGTTACTCCAGAAATAAAGACAGAGGAGACCATTCTTCATTTCGTTTGGTATTTCAAGAATGAAAAAGAGTTTGTAGACAAAAAAAAAAAAAAAACAGAGAATAGAGTATAAGGAGAGATTGTAAATAATCATACAACTTCCTACCTAGTACGTTGTCTAATTCTATACCGACAGTGAAAAATTTTTAGTTATATGATTTCTAAAAATCCGTTAACTTGGTCTTCTTCTTTCAATATAGGTGTTATCTTCTTCGTTACTGACTTAAACCCAAATATAAAGAGTTATGCATGATAAAGGGAAGATCCCGTTAACTTTTTATTAGAGATCTAAAAAGATAGTAGAGAGTTCTCCGTCACTAGAGATGCACTACATTAGAAACGTTAAGTGATAAACTGGTAACGATGAAAAACTAAGTCGGTACCACTTGAAGTAATAGGTCACCCGAGTTGTTGTGGAAGAGACCACTCCAGACTGGACATCGGAATTCGTCCTTCACGGAGAAAGGTTCGAACAGGAAAGAATCTATAACAGAGAACCAGGTTCTAAGTAAATCTCAAGATCAACGTAGAAATATCAATAAGAGGAAGGTATTGAATTTCAAGAAATACAATTTGAAGACAAATTAGTGTTTTAAAAGAAAAATTCATTACATTATAGACTGAGAGGACGTACCAAAGACTCGATGTTTTTCATCAGATCCAATCACATTGATCACTTACTAATTCCCAAATTTCCGGACTTAGTCAGAATGACAACACCCCAATTTGATAAAGATTGAAAGTACGACTTTGAGTTCTTTAATCGATAACGAGTGTCGAAAAACCCCTTAACGTAAATATTTTGTACTCACTAATTTTCTGGGGTCATCTCTATTGACCCCCGAAGGGTTCACCACATTATCATTTCTTAGACGGATGGTTACGTCCTCCACGTTCTCTGAACCCGAACTAGGGACTCAGTCCTCCTAGGGGACCTTATCCTTTACCGTTGGGTGAGGTCATAAGAACGGACCTCTTAGGGTACTTGACTCCTTGTACCACCCTATATCAGGTACCCTAGTGTTTTTCAGTCTATACTAACTCGTGTTTTGTGTCCGTTATCTCCGTTGGTATCTACCGAGACGACACTAAAAATGAATAAAAACGGTTATCGAATAATCTTTCACCCTCTCTTTTTTAACCGATACCTTCTTCCTTTCGTCTATACTACACAGTTTCAACTCATTCCGTTTCGTAAGTGTCTCTCTTCCTCCCTATAAATTTATCACCAATAATACGGAACAGTATCATTGATATGTTGTTTTCTACCATAACGAGAAAGGATACTTTCTGACTTTTGGGTGTTCTCTTTTTTTTTAGTGAATCCTCAGTATTGATAAATACTTTACGTGAAATAATAATAATAAAAATTGTTTTTCTTTGGATTCCAAGAGATCCAAGTTATATATTTTACTGTCTCAGTAAATTACCAAAGTTATTTGTAAGTCTTAAGAAGACATTCAACCTCTTATTTTTATATACATCTGTAATATTTAATACTCGTCTTAAACTTATACCAGAGTCAATGACAGGATCTCCTTTCTTTATTACACTTTTGAAGGAACTCCGGGGCACAAGTCCACAGAATTGGGACACTATGTGTCCTCTTTTGAAATTTGAAAGTCGTGGTCATCAGCCTAAGGAGAGGTAGAAGGGGGTTGGAGTGTAAGAAGGCACGAAGAAACAAGAGACCTACTGAAATATAGAAGGAAAAAGATTTTTGTGGAGAAAAGTTTAGTCAATACAAAATACAGGAAATTTTCCGTAAAATAATGAGAAAGGGGGTAGATAAAGTGTCTAGATCTGTACACTTGATTCTAAAAGTCGAAACAAACATAGTACTCATTGGTACTCAACTACAGGTACACAAAGACAGAGAAAAAATATGGAGATAAATCGAAAGTCAAATCTTTATTTAATACTCACGTTCATTTTTTATCCCTCTATTTCAAAAAGATATTTTTATAAATGAACTTCGAGTTATAAAAGTGGGATATATTCGTAAAACTTTAGTGTTTATTTAAACTACAATAAGTATAGAAAAGTAGATATACATTCTAATAACCCTAACGTTAATAAGACAAAAGATATTAGTGTATTTATCTTTAACGGACTTTTACTATTTTTCTTTTGATTTCGATAAAAAAAATTCTTTTGCTAACAAAGTACCTTTAAAAGAAGA
The DNA here is from genome assembly GCA_006410555.1 of Capra ibex. Lineage (NCBI taxonomy): Eukaryota > Metazoa > Chordata > Mammalia > Artiodactyla > Bovidae > Capra > Capra ibex. The sequence continues at coordinate 119,620 of SJYO01031239.1, forward strand.
CAACCATATAATCCTCAAAAAGTTCAATGAAAATTGTATCTGTAGAACGAATCTACTCATTCTTATTGAGTTGTCAATTCTTCTTATTGAGTTGTCAATTCTTCTTATTGAGTTGTCAATTGTTATTGTTGTGTTTACAGACCTACTTTGTATTTTCATTTTTTATGAAACCTTGAAAAAACAATGAAAAATAAGATATAACTTAAATGTCTTTTACACGATTTCACCATATTTCTTGATGGTAACTAGAAAATTCATCTAAGTCGTTATCAAATGTAAGACGGACTTTCTGAATAAGATAATAGAGGAAAGAGAGAGTAGATAGATATAGATAGATAGTGTATACTTAGATACATAGATAGTAGATACATATATAGATAA
>SJYO01031241.1:0-10000 GCA_006410555.1 Capra ibex
TCAGCTTCCCCAGTCATAAGGAGGTGGGTGATATTAGTAATTGCCTCACAAAGTTGCAGTGAGTATAAAATGAGCTCGTGTATGCAAAGCTCACCTGTAGACCAAGTGCCAGATTAGAAATGAGGGTCAGGAGGCCCACTCCCGCTTGTCGTGTGCAGGTAAGTGTGTGTGGCCTGCTAAGTCGCTTCAGTTGTGTCAGACCCTATGGACTGTAGCCTGCCAGGCTCCTCTGTCCACAGGATTGTACAGGCAAGGAAACTGGAGTGGGTTGCCATGCCCTCCTCCAAGGAATCGTCCTGGCCCAGGAATGGAAGCCGCAACTCTTACGTATCCTGCATTGGCAGGCAGGTTCTTTACCACTACCATCCTGGGAAGCCCGGTATGCAAGGACACAAAAGGGTAACAGTTGTGGCTGAGGGTAAAAAAGTCCCTAGTAGGAAAGAGATCTCCCAGTGAATTTACTGATGGGATGACCAGCAAAAGGGTCCTTGAGGATGAACCAGCTGGTGGAGCAGCTTTCAGGGAGTTCAGTGAGGCACGTGGTAGTGGTACTCTGCACTCCTGACCTTAGAGGCCAGGTACATTTTTGTTGTGGGTGGCTGCCTGGTCACAGTAGGGTGTTGCACAGCACCCCAGGTCTCTAGCCCACTTCCCAAAATGTCCTCAGTCATTGCCAGATGTCTTGGCATTGATCCTACTCAATGATCAATCCCAATTAAGAACCACAGTTCTAAGATCTAAGGGACCAGGGAACAAAGGAATAACCAAAGAAGTGAGCATGTGTGAGGTCGGCCAGCAGGTGATGGTGGGGAAGGTCAGGGTCTATACACTCATACCTGCATACCACAAGCAGGAGCGGGCAGCCTCACCCTCATTTCTAATCTGGCAGTTGGTCTACAGGCAGGCTCTGTTTAGGAATCTGAGGATGCTCAAGGTCTGCCTCACCATCCCTGTAGCTGTCCTTTCCACTTCTTGGTGAAGTCTTTCTCACAACTAGTGACCCTCCAACTTGTTAACTTGGACAAACAATTTCAGTTCTATCACTGCTGCCAACTATAAAGCAGTTTAATTCCTCTAATAAGACCCAAGACTTCTAAGATATTAGCCCTGAAGGAAAAAAGCATTAGCTGGAGAAGACTATCTACTGAAAGACATAAAAATAAAGTCCTGAATCAATAGAGGTGCGTGTGTGTACCTTGTCACAATTACAAAGATGTGGTGGCTTGTTGGGCTCCAGAAAGAGGAAGTGCAAGATACCCACCCCACTCTGCTCCCTCCTGGAAGAGGGGGTGGGATGATGAGGTAGCTGACTTCCTAGGGATGTCCCAACATCGGATCAGGGGGAGGAAGCAGAGCAGGGCCAGGGACTGATTTGCTGAGAGCCATCCAAAGGAAGAAATCCATGCTGCAGAATACCTGGCCGGGAGGGAGCCTGAGGGTAGAGAGGTATCCATCTGCGAGATAAATTTCAGATTTGAGGTAAAGAGAAGGAAACTACAGCCAGTTCCATCTCAAGACATTTCCCTAGTGCAGGCTTCTCAGATCCTGACCAACTAAATGCCAGTTTCCCCCAAGTTGCAGTGGCTGCAGAAACTTGCTGAAATGCCCTTCAGTGAGATGAGCTGGAGTTATGGGTCACGGTGCGGGAACTGGTTCATCCAGACAGCGAGCGCTGAGCAGCTAGTGTGAGGAGAGCACACAGCACAGGGGGGTGAGGAGCTCTTGGGGAGAAGAAGAGATTGAGCAGAGGAGGACAGGACCCAGGAGGCCCTGGGAGGGAGGGGCCGGCACTCGCCTGCTAGACACAGAGACTGCAGACCTCACTCCAGGTCCCATCACCCGAATTGAGGATGAGATGTCTTTAAACAAGATTGGTTGCGCAAATTTTCCCCTACAGGATTTCTATAGCTGCAGAGAAATGGGTAGGAAATGGGGACAGAAACTGAAAACTTTTTCATCTTTTTTAAGAGAGCTGGTGATCTGTGAACGTAGACAGAAGAAATCCAAATGAGAAACATACATTAAATTCAACTGAAGGAGGCTATGGCTTTAGAGACTCTCTAGAGGGGAAATACCGAGGGAGTAACTCCTATCAGTTCAATCACTAACCGAAAACCACTTCTGTGTAATTCTGATAGTGGAAGGAAGCCAGAAGAGGTAAGCAGAGGGGCCCAAGAGTTTGGGGGCATAAGGGACGGGTGGTCGATGCTCAGGTGTGTGTGGAAGCTACAACGATGAATAACTGGCTACTGTTCAGGAAGACAGACACAGGGCAGGGTTCATATGCAGTCAGCATGTGCCAGTATGGCAGTGTTGATTGCTATCAGCCGGCAGCTTTGTATGTTTTGCCCGTGGCTTCCATGGTGGCTCAGATAGGTAAAGAATCTGCTTGCAATGCAGGAGAGCCCGATTCGATCCCTGGGTAGGGGATGTCCCCTGGAGGAGGGCATGGCAACATCCTCCAGTCTTCTTGCCTTGAAAATCCTATGGACAGAGGAGCCTGGCGCGCTACAGTCCATCGGGTCGCAAAGTGTCAGACATGACTGAGTGACTTTCACTTTCCATAACAAAGGAGGATGTGGTGGTGGTGGTGGTGGGATTACCTTATTTTCAAAACCAAAACATTCTGTGTAAATACCCCAGATTACCTCTTTGAACATAATTTCTCTTGCATGTGACCTGAATTGTATTCGGCTGACCCTGTACCTACTAGGGGTTCCGGTGGAAAAAAGTGCAGCGTAGTTTCCTCCCAGAAGCCTTTCACTTTCACTGTACTTGTTCTGGTAGGGATAATTCTGTCAGATCAGCCTTTTCCCTTCACTCAACCTCTTTCATTTTTTGTGTTTTTCTATCTAGATTTAGTTTGGGCTATGGAGGGAAGATCTAGTACTATCTTCATGTTACAGTGCCTCTGGAAGCATCGCAAATCTTGACTATGGCAAGGAAGAATTATGAAATAATTCAGTGCATGAGCACGATAGGACCTGGTCAGCTTTGCACTGAACAGAACTCCACGTCTATATTAGCTCTGCTTTTGCTTCTCAGTATCAAACATCCAAATATAACAGTGCTAGCCACTATTACTTACATCTCTCAAACGGATACAGAATCGAGAAGACCCAGTCCAGTTAATGACAGAGAAAGGCCACCCTTGGAGTAGCTGCTAGATTATAATGTCTTACCTGTGTATCCCAGGTGGCTGAGTAGGTAAAGAATCTGCCTGCAATGCAGGAGACACAAAAGTCTTGGGTTGGATCCCTGGGGTGGGAAGATCCCCTGGAGGAAGGGATGGCAATCCACTCCAGTCTTCTTGCCTGGAGAATCCCATGGACACAGGAGCCTAGCAGGCTACAGTTCATGGGGTCGTAGAGTTGGACACCACTTAAGTGACTTAGCACGCACCTGTGTATCTACCCGCTGAATACAGCCTTGATCATCTGTATAGCTGGCTTACAATGGAAGATCAAAAAATTGTGACAGATGGTCGACAATTCCCAGATTACAGCCTTCAACAGTTCATATGATAGGTTTCCTTGGTTTCCTATCAGAGGCACACATTCAGCATGCCAGATGAGGAGTCCAGAGCCTGTAAGACTCTTAGCCCTAGGCGATCTACAGAATCGGTGATTATTACAAAATGCTGCAATGCACAAAGAACAGGACTTGTTGGTCAGAATTTGACCGAGGTTGGCTTCAAAATTTTTCTAACATGGGGACCAAGCAACTAGAGTGCAAATGTACTGACAGAAAAAAAAAAAAAGCTGCTTTCCTGAGTTTGACTCTAAAGAAAAAGGATAAGGGGTCAGAAGAACAAGATGTTACCTGCTTTTATATGCAGGTAACATATTATTATTTTCATGATTTATTTTTTATTATTTATTTATTATTTATCTATTATTATTTGTCCTTTGCATGGCTCTTATTCTAGTGATCGGTTCTAAGGGTCAGTGTTCATTTAATAGTTAAAATGAAGTTTTTAACTACCCTGCCTAAGGTCCTTCCTTAACACACACATACTGGTTCCTACCCATCCCTCAAGGCTGTCATCCTTCATGAAGCCTGTTTTGTTCTACATCTAAAAAAGCTCTGCCTATTCAAGCACTTGTCATGACCACTGATTTGCTATTATCAGACCTTCTCTTATCTCCTTATGTGACTATGTCTTATCTTCCTCAACCACAAGCTCTTTGAGGGCTGGGGGATTGTTCACACTGCCTTGCCCATACTGAAAACTCTAGAAGGATCTGCTTATCTAAACTGGCTTTTTTGAGACTGCTCAAGTACTTATTCTTTGGCAGGTGCTTTTATGTTTCAGGGAAACAGAGACAAAAATTAGAAGAGACTCTACCTATAAGGGGTTACCTTCTTAGTAAAAAAGTGGAAGAGTGGAAACTTTTTGGGTCTCTGTACAAAGCTGCAGCAGGAGACTGTAGGAAATAGTATATAATAGCTGAAAACACTTTGGACTCTGAATTAGGATGCTTTGATTTCATTTCTAATTTGATGTGTATCTTGAGTACATTTCTTAACCATTTGTCATCCATTTCCTTATATGCCATAGAGTACATGTCATATTAACATTAAGAAATGTAGTTTTTCTTAATAGGGTACATTTGTCATCTATTTCCCTATATGTCACACAGGGGTCATATGATGACTGGGGGAACTGACTGAATCGGAAAACACATGCAAAGCATGTTGCACGGAACTTCCTCAACCTGATAAAAAGCATCTATGAAAAACCCATAGCTAAAACTACACCTAACAGTGAAAGTTTGAAAGCTTTCTCCCAAAGATGAGTAATAACACAAGAATGTCTTGCTCTTACCACTGCTATTTAACATTCTACTGGAAGTCCTAGCCAAGTGCAAGTGAGTGAGTCAAGTGAAGTCACTCAGTCGTGTCTGACTCTTTGCGACCCTGTGGACTGTAGCCCGCCAGGCTCCTCTGTCCATGAGATTTTCCAGGCAAGAATACTGGAGTGGGTTGCCAAGTGAGAACATGAAATGAAAAGAATCAAGATTGGAAACGATGACGTAAAATTCTCTATATTTCCAGATGATACAATATTATATAGGAAACACTAAAGAATCAGTAAAAACAAAACAAAACAAAACAAAACAATTAAAGCTACTAAATGCATCCAGCAAGCTTTCAGGATACAAGGCCTATATACAAAAGTCAGTTGTATTTCTATAAACTAGCAAAGAATAACTGGAAAATGAAATTAAAAAAACTCCATTTATAATAGTATTAAAAAGAATAAAATAGCAAGGAATACATTTAACAAAGGAAGTGAAATACTTCTACACTGAAAACCACAAAATACTGTTGAAAGAAATTAAAGAAAACCAAAGTAAACAGAAAAACATCTTATGTTCTTGAATTGAAACTTAAGGTGGCAATACTCCTCAAATTAAATTATGGATTCACAGCAAATCCTACCAAAATCTCAGCTATATTTTTTTGCAAAAACTGACAATCTGAATCTAAAATTCATATGGAAATGCAAGGGACCAGAATATCCAAAACAGTCTTGAAAAAGAACAAAGCTAGAGGACTTGCACTTCCCAATTTTAAAACTTACTATAGAGCTACATTAATCAAGACAATGTAGTCCTGGCATAAAGACAGAATATAGATCAATGGAATAGAACTGAGAGCCCAGAATAAAACCATGTGTTTATGGTCAATTGATTTTTGAAAAGAGTACCAAGACAATTCAAGCGGGAAAATAAGTCTTTTCAACAAATGGTACAAAGACAACAGGATATCCACATGCAAAACAATGAATTTGAACCCTTATCTCACACCATATACAAAATCCAGCTTGTAATGAATCAAAGACCTAAAAGTAAGAGTTAAAACTATAAAAGTCAGAGGTGCTGACAGTCCCTATGGCGGCTGCTCCGGAGCCTAAGGACCCAGGGAACGGGAAGGTAGAAATAGAAGATTATGTGACATTGGAGTAGAAGGATTTATCTTGGTGACTTTAGGATGCTGGTTCCATTGTAGGTGTAATTATGCAATGCTAAGAATCCAGGAAAGACTTGCCAGAGAAGGAATTAAAAATAAGATTATATATGAAAGTGCCCATCTTGATCCTGAAAGAAAACAAATCAGTGGCAGCAGCAGCAACTGAGCATAGAACAGCAACTGTTCACTCTCTTCAGTGTGAACAAAGCTGAGATCAACTACAGAAAACATGTTATGTACCATAAGAAGACTTGCAATCTGTAAATAAGTATGGGTAAGTAGTCAAATAAAAAATTAATTTAAACTCAAAGAAAATTAGGTATAAATCTCCATGACCTTGGATTAGGCAATGTCTTCTTAGGTACAACATCAAAGCACAAATGACAAGAAAACATAGAGAAATTAGACTGCAACAAAATTAAAAACTTTTGTTTCAAAGAACACCATTACAAAAGTAAAAAGTTAGCCACAGAAATTTCTGGAAATCATATAGCTGATAAGAAACTTGCATCTAGAACATATGAAGAACTTTTGCAACTCAACAATCAAAAGACAAACCAGTGTTTAAAAATGGGTAAAGAATCTGAATAGACGTATTGCCAAAGAATGGATAAGAATGGTCAACAAACACATCAAACAATGCTCACAACTTCATTAACCTTTTGAGAAATGCAAACAAAAACCCCAATGAGATACCACTTCACACCTACTCAGTTCAGTTCAGTCGCTCAGTCGTGTCCGACTCTTTGCGACCCATGAATTGCAGCACGCCAGGCCTCCCTGTTCATCACCAACTCCCGGAGTTCACTCAGACTCACGTCCATCGAGTCTGTGATGCCGTCCAGCCATCTCATCCTGGGTCATTCCTTTCTCCTCCTGCCCCCAATCCCTCCCAGCATCAGAGTCTTCTCCAATGAGTCAACTCTTCGCATGAGGTGGCCAAAGTACTGGAGTTTCAGCTTTAGCATCATAACTTCCAAAGAAATCCCAGGGCTGATCTCCTTCAGAATGGACTGGTTGGATCTCCTTGCAGTCCAAGGGACCCTCAACAGTCTTCTCCAACACCACAGTTCAAAAGCATCAATTATTTGGTGCTCAGCCTTCTTCACAGTCCAACTCTCACATCCATACATGACCACAGGAAAAACCATAGCCTTGACTAGAGGGACCTTAGTCAGCAAAGTAATGTCTCTGCTTTTGAATATACTATCTAGGTTGGTCATAACTTTTCTTCCAAAGAGTAATCGTCTTTTAATTTCATGGCTGCAGTCACCATCTGCAGTGATTTTAGAGCCCCCCCCAAAATAAAGTCTGACACTGTTTCTACTGTTTCCCCGTCTATTTCCCATGAAGTGATGGGACCAGATGCCATGATCTTCGTTTTCTGAATGTTGAGCTTTAAGCCAACTTTTTCGCTCTCCTCTTTCACTTTCATCAAGAGGCTTTTTAGCGCCTCTTCACTTTCTGCCATAAAGGTGGTGTCATCTGCATATCTGAGGTGATTGATATTTCTCCCGGCAATCTTGATTCCAGCTTGTGTTTCTTCCAGTCCAGCGTTTCTCATGATGTACTCTGCATAGAAGTTAAATAAGCAGGGTGACAATATACAGCCTTGTCGTACTCCTTTTCCTATTTGGAACCAGTCTGTTGTTCCATGTCCAGTTCTAACTGTTGCTTCCTGACCTGCATACAGATTTCTCAAGAGGCAGGTTAGGTGATCTAGTATTCCCATCTCTTTCAGAATTTTCCACAGTTGATTGTGATCCACACAGTCAAATGCTTTGCCATAGTCAATAAAGCAGAAGTAGATGTTTTTCTGGAACTCTATTGCTTTTTCCATGATCCAGCGGATGTTGGCAATTTGAACTCTGGTTCCTCTGCCTTTTCTAAAACCAGCTTGAACATCAGGGAGTTCACGGTTCACGTATTGCTGAAGCCTGGCTTGGAGAATTTTGAGCATTACTTTACTAGCACGTGAGATGAGTGCAATCGTGCGGTAGTTTGAGCATTCTTTGGCATTGCCTTTCTTTGGAATTGGAATGAAAACTGACCTTTTCCTGTCCTGTGGCCACTGCTGAGTTTTCCAAATTTGCTGGCATATTGAGGGCAGCACTTGAACAGCATCATCTTTCAGGATTTGAAACAGCTCAACTGGAATTCCATCACCTCCACTAGTTTTGTTCGTAGTGATGCTTTCTAAGGCCCACTTGACTTCACATTCCAAGATGTCTGGCTCTAGATGAGTGATCACATCATCATGATTATCCGGGTCATGAAGATCTTTTTTGTACAGTTCTTCTGTGTATTCTTGCTACCACTTCTTAATATCTTCTGCTTCTGTTAGGTCCAGACCCTTTCTGTCCTTTATTGAGCCCATCTTTGAATGAAATGTTCCCTTGGTATCTCTAATTTTCTTGAAGAGATCTCTAGTCTTTCCCATTCTGTTGTTTTCCTCTATTTCTTTGCATTGATCGCTGAAGAAGGCTTTCTTATCTCTTCTTGCTATTCTTTGGAACTCTGCATTCAGATGCTTATATCTTTCCTTTTCTCCTTTGCTTTTCTCCTCTCTTCTTTTCACAGCTATTTGTAAGGCCTCCCCAGACAGCCATTTTGCTTTTTTGCATTTCTTTTCCATGGGGATGGTCTTGATCCCTGTCTCCTGTACAATGTCATGAACCTCACTCCATAGTTCATCAGGCACTCTATCAGATCCAGACCCTTAAATCTATTTCTCACTTCCACTGTATAATCATAAGGGATTTGATTTAGGTCATACCTGAATGGTCTAGCAGTTTTCCCTACTTTCTTCATTTTCAGTCTGAATTTGTCAATAAGGAGTTCATAATCTGAGCCACAGTCAGCTCCCGGTCTTGTTTTTTGTTGACTGTATAGAGCTTCTCCATCTTTGGCTGCAAAGAATATAGTCAGTCTGATATTGGTGTTGACCATCTGGTGATGTCCATGTGTAGAGTCTTCTCTTGTGTTGTTGGAAGAGGGTGTTTGCTATGACCAGTGCATTTTCTTGGCAAAACTCTATTAGTCTTTTCCCTGCTTCATTCCACATTCCAAGGCCAAATTTGCCTGTTACTCCAGGTGTTTCTTGACTTCCTACTTTTGCATTCCAGTCCCCTATAAGGTATAATCAAAGAGGCAGATAATAACAAGTGTTGTTGAGAATATCGGGAAACAATCCTTATTTAGTGCTGCTGGGACTGTTCAGTTCAGTTCAGTCGCTCAGTCGTGTCCGACTCTTTTGTGACACCATGAACCACAGCACGCCAGGCCTCCCTGTCCATCATCAACTCCCAGAGTCCCCCCAAACCCATGTCCATTGAGTCGGTGATGCCATCCAACCATCTCATCCTCTGTCGTCCCCTTCTCCTCCTGCCCTCAATCTTTCCCAGCATCAGGGTCTTTTCCAATGAGTCAGCTCTTTGATTCAGGTGGCCAAAGTATTGGAGTTTCAGCTTCAGCATCAGTCCTTCCAGTGAACATTCAGGATTGATTTCCTTTAGGATGGACTGGTTGGATCTCTTTGCTGTCCAAGGGACTCTCAAGAGTCTTTTCCAACAGCACAGTTCCAAAGCATCAATTCTTCAATGCTCAGCTTTCTTTAGAGTCCAACTCTCACACCCATACATGAGTACTGGAAAAACCATAGCCTTGACTAGATGGACCTTTGTTGGCAAAGTAATGTCTCTGCTTTTGAATATGCTATCTAGGTTGGTCATAACTTCCCTTCCAAGGAGCAAGCGTCTTTTACTTGCATGGCTGCAGTCACCATCTGCAGTGATTTTGGAGCCCAGAAAAATAAAGTCAGCCACTGTTTCCACAGTTTCCCCGTCTATTTGCCATGAAGTGATGGGACCGGATGCCATGATTTTTGTTTTCTGAATGTTGAGCTTTAAGCCAACTTTTTCATTCTCCTCTTCATAGTGCAATTACTGTGGAAAACAGTCTGGCAGTTCTTCAAAAGGTTATGACCCAGGAATTCAACTCCTAGGTATATGCCCAAGACAAATGA
>SJYO01031301.1:0-10000 GCA_006410555.1 Capra ibex
TAGAATTCTTTGTTACTTTACTTTAAGGATAAAATTCTCTTCTGTTCTTTTTAAATTCATATGGTAACAAACAGTCAGACAAAGTCGGAGAAGGGAGAGGAGATCACACGTATAAAGTAGACGTGACACGGAATTGGTCTGGAGAAACTCCCTTCTTTGTGGGTAAAGTGGTGTTCCCACTGCAAGAGATCTCCTTCGGGACACTACGGAGTCTTCTGTCGTGACGAGGGAGTGAATCCTGGACTAAGTACAGAGGTCGATGTAATGAACACAAGACGGGTAAAATTTCTAAGGACGGACCAAAGAACATCATTGTCTAGACACTAATTCAGACACTACTTTTTATTAACACAGATCCGGAGAACTTTACTAAGGATATTATATGTCAAATATTCTAGGTCCTAACATTATGTCACTGACAAGGGTGTACCGAGTCACCGTCTCTTGGGCGGACGGTTACGTCCTCCGAGTCCAAACTAGGGACCCAGATCTTCTACGGGACCCCTTCCTTTACCGATGGGTGAGGTCACAAGAACGGACCCTTTGGGGTACCTGTCTCCTCCGACCGTCCGATGTTATATGACCCAACGTTTCTCTGACTCTACTGAATAGTTAATTTGTCGTCGTGGATGTCTACACCCTTCTTCGTTGTCCTCCCTTGGTAAAGGAGTCCCGAGCCCGGGTCTGGTGGAAAAGGAGGAGTAGTTCAGGTTACTGAAATTCTAAGGTGAGTAGTCATTTGTAAGAACAAGTAGTTGACACACGCGGTCCGGCGTAAGATCTGTGACCTGTCTCTCGTCTCTTGTCTTGGTTCTCAAGACGGGAGTACCTCGAACGAAGATCATGTCCTGTGCACGTGTAGTTATATATTGTAGTTGAGTCACCCACTAATTACGGCACTATTTCCCTTGTGTCCACTCTTCTCAATGACCTCACAGATACCTCCCCCTCCCCGTTCCGACGATAAAGTCCACCCACCTCCAGTCCGACGAGGTACCTATGCTGTAAATTCTTCTATGACTTCCTTCGCTTATCCGACACACTACTGTCGAGGGGTTAAGGACAGAGACGTCAACTAGAGGTAACCCTTGGTCTCAGTGTAGAATGACGGAGGACTAGAGAGGGAGACCTAAAGAGTCCTGTGTAGTGTGAGTTGTACAGGTCAGGGTGGAGAGTTTGGGGGATCGGGGGTTGTGTGTGACTAGGAAGGAGTAGAAAGGGTAGAATCAGTCACCGTGGTGGAAGGGTCCACGAGAAGTGTTCGACGAACACTCAGGCAGATGGGAAGAAGTAGAGATCTGATACACCAGGTCTAGGTAGGTGGGGAAGTGGACAAGAGGACGGTATTCAAAGATCTACGAAAGACATTAAGGTAGTCAAGTCAAGTCAAGTCAACGAGTCAGTACAGACTGAGAAGCAGTGCGGTACCTGACGTCGTACGGTCCGAAGGAACAGGTAGTGGTTGAGGGCCTCGAACGAGTTTGAGTACAGATAGTACTGCCACTACGGTAGGTTGGGGGAATAGGAGACAGCAGGGGAAGAGGAGGACGGAAGTTAGAAAGGGTCGTAGTCCCACAAAAGGTTACTCAGTCAAGAAGCGTAGTCCACCGGTTTCATAATCTCGAAGTTGAACTCGTAGTCAAAACGTTACTTATGAGTCCTGACTAAAGGAAATCTTAACTGACCAAACTAAAACGTCAGGTTCCCTGAAATTTCTCAGAAGAGGTTGTGGTGTTAGGTTTTCGAAGTCAAGAAGACTCGGGTTGAAAGAAATATCAGGTTGAGAGTGTAGGTATGCACTGAGGGCCTTTTCGGTATCGAAACTGATCTGACTGGAAACAGTCGTTTCATTACAGAGACGAAAAACTATACGACAGAGCCAACCAGTAAAGGTCGAAAAGGGAGTTTCTGACCAAATCTCATTTCAGTTTCATTCTATGAAACTTCCTAAGACAAACGAGGGAATCCTACTTTGTGGCTAAGGTTTTGCAGTGGAGGTTTCGGGACGTTCAAGTCTGGGGAAAGATGGAGAGGTCGGAGGAGTGAGGGGAGGAAGGTCGGTCACTGTTGACGAAGGTTAAGAAGAACAAGTAGAGTCTCGGAAAGAGGAATGGACAGATGTGTGGTGGGGGTTGGGACTTGTACCATCAGGACACAGTCAGTTACGGTGAGATTCGGAGTCAAACGAGTAGGTCTTTTGCCTCTATATTTGAGGACGAAAATCAGTTTTTCCGACAATTGACGTGGGACTTTCCTTGTAGAGTCGGTGACTTCGTCCCTTGTTGACACGATCTTCCCGCGACTCATCGAATCTCTTAGTAATCCCTCCCTGGTCGGACTGATGTCCGACTCTCGTCCTCCTCCCCACGACCCGTCAGTCCAGTGTCGGTTCCCGTCGACCAGATCCGTGGCACCGGTAACCTCCGTGTGTGCTACGACGACGTCCGGGGCGTCTTCCTTACGACTAGACAGAAACAAAGACACATAGTGGACAAGAACACACAGGTCCGGGATGAATACCCCGTCCAGGTTATAAATAGACCGGAAAAGAAAGAATCACTCTCAGTCCGGGTTAGAGAGGGGTCCAGCGTGTGTACTACCCTAACAGGAGTTTATACCGCTACTCAAGTGCCGGAGTCACCAAAGGGAAGTACCTCTATAGGCAGTGTGTTCTGGTTCCTAACAATCTTAATTTACCCTGTTTTGTACTGAGTCACTAACAGTTTTTAAATGGGTTTCCCGATTTCCCTACCTTACGTTGGGTCAACCATCCAGGTCCGATGTCAGACTCGACGATCGTGAACAATATATGTAAATTCTTTGTGAACGGTATCCGGTTGTCCCACAAATAACTGTATTTTCAAAATTCTCCACAGTGTGTGTCGTGAATGATGTCCAGTTCGGGACGAAGCCTAAGTAAACAAGGAGGGTCTTCGGGTACTTGAGACGTGTTTCACAGGGGCAAAAATGTTCGTGTGTCTCCCATTGCTCGGGTTCTAGTGTATCATCCTTGACCGTCTCGACCCTAAACTTGGGTCAGTACACCCACGTCCTGGAATTTGAGACTAACCGTAACTAAACATGGAATATAAGGTCTTTCTATTTCGTGGTTATAAAAAACTTGTGGTTGTCAGACTGTTCCACAGAAGAATGGAGACAAAGTAAGGTAGAAGTCTCTATGATAATGACAGTAGGGGTAAATTGTCTACTACTTTGACTTCGTGTCTCTCGTGCAATACAAAAATCGAGTCTCGGTGTGTCAATGAGGGACTGTCTCAGACCTAAACTTATGTCTAGACAGAGGGGGTTTCGAGTCGTCCTTTTTCTTGGAGTCCTTTACGACTCGGGGAAGAGAGAAGAGAGTCTAGGTTCTTGGTTGGTGTGTGTGTTCCCAGTGTACCGAGCCGGTAGACGTGGCCGTGGGTTCCCTCTATCGGTCCACGGACTCTGGCGTCCTCCCTTACCGGGGGTGAGAGGGGTGAGTCTCCTCCTGACTCCTTTCCGTTAGGGACTAAAAAGGTTCTTCGACCAGATCCTTGTGTCTTACCTTTGTAGACACAGGGTCCGAGACAAGACCTACGTCGAGTCCGGTGTCAGACCTCCCGTAGTCGACCTCAGTAGCACACGTCTCCTCGGAGACCGACGACGGGGTCCTCTGTCCATCGGGTCCGGTTCGTCCCTCGTTCGCTTCCCGGACTCCGAAACCGTAACGTCCACCACCGAAGAGGTAGTTGACACACACGATTTCCCGATCCCCTCCGGGACCTGTGATTCATCCAACCAAACCCTCGGTGTCGAGTGGGAGGGGTAGGTTCACCTAACCTATCGTAGTGGCTGCGTTACCTGTACTTGAACTTGTTCGAGGCTCTCAACAACTATCTGTCCTTTTGCACCGCACGACGTCAGGTACCCCCAGACTTTCTCAGTCTGGGGACTCGGGTTCCACGGAGGGAAGAGAGACGAAAACCTCTGTCCGGACACACCCGTAGAGAGTCGAGGAGTGGGTCGGACAGACGAAACCTCAGTCTCGTCTACACTGACACTTAGGTCAGTGCCTGGGTCTAGACGGAGGGAAGTGAGACCCGAAGACACAGTAGAAGGGGACGAATACCAGTCGAGAGATATACGGGTCGTCCTTCCTTAAATGAAAAGGATTGCTTTTGTGTTCGAGGGATTTATTCCGTTCTCGTAAGACCGACGACTCGACCTGAGACTTCTTCACCTTTCAGTTCTTACACGCCTTCGTTACCTTAGACCCTCTAGAGTCTACACCGGCACGGACCTTCGTCAAACACAAAACGTAACTTAACGTCGTCGATCACTGAACTAAGAATATCTTAACCCACCACCGTTGTAAGAAATAGTGTATCAGGTAAGCAAAGGTAGAATTAAGGTTAGTTCCAAACCTCCTGAAAGGGTACAGTCCACTCTTAAAGTGACTATCCGGTGTGTTATACGTTAATAAGTAGCTCGGGACCACTGTCCTCGGCTTTAGGAGACCTTGTTAGCAGAATGAACAGACAGTCCGAGAACCTTTACCGGGGGTGGACAACGAAGAAGGGTATAGAGCTCAGTGGAATAATATGAGTACCTAGAATATTTTGTATAATCCAGTGGACCAGTAATGACAAAAGTAGTCTCCGAGTCACGGTGTAAACAATCACGTTCTTTGTTACAAGAACATTTTACCGTCTGATGTTCATTATATCGATCGCTGTAATGATTCCAGTATCCCTCTGTCACAGTATATTTCAGTGTCCGACCCTAATCTTCTTGCTTTTACCTAGAGAGACAACCCAGTCCACAAACACGGGAAGCCTTCCAGACCAACTGTGTATGACGTCTGCGTGTGACGTATGAAACCCCGTCCCTCCTCCAGTTTTCTCCGTCTCTCTTTGAAACAAATTTCAAAAGAATTACCGACGCTAGGTTTTTAGACGTTCGTTATTTACGACCTCTCCCACACCTCTTTTCCCTTGGGAGGATGTGACAACCACCCTTACGTTTGATCATGTCGGTGATACCTCTTGTCAGACCTCTAAGGAAATTTTTGACGTTTATCTTGATGGAATACTGGGTCGTTAGGGTGACGACCCGTATGTGTGTCTCCTTTGGTCCTAACTTTCTCTGTGTACATGGGGTTACAAGTAGGGTCGTGACAAATATTATCGGTCCTGTACCTTTGTTGGATCTACAGGTAGTCGTCTACTTACCTATTCTTTCGACACCATGTATATGTGTTACCTCATAATGAGTCGGCAATTTTTCTTAAGTAAACTTAGTCAAGACTACTCTACCTACTTTGACCTCGGCTAATATGTCTCACTTCATTCGGTCTTTCTTTTTGTGGTTATGTCATATGATTGTGTATATATACCTTAAATCTTTCTACCGTTACTGCTGGGACATACGTTCTGTCCTTTTTTCTGTGTCTACACATACTGCCTGAAAACCTGAGTCTTCCTCTCCCTCTCCCACCCTACTAAACCCTCTTACCGTAAGATTGTACATATGATAGTACATTCTTAACTTAGCGGTCAGATACAGACTGCGCCCTATGTCGTACGAACCCCGACCACGTACCCCTACTGGGTCTCTCTACAATACCCCTCCCTCCACCCTCCCCCTAAGTACAAACCCTTGCGTACATTCTTAATTTCTAAAATTTTAATTTTTTGTTTTTGTTTGTTTGTTTGTTTGTTTTATATTTATTTATTTATTTCAAAAGAACAGAACGGAATTTTATACTTACAATAAAGAAACGAAGAATTCTAAACGGACAGTACTCTTGGTGGAGGACCTCGGGAGAGGTAGGTGGGGTGGGCGGGGGCCCACTTCTCGAGTACGAAGTAGGTCATGTCCTCACTCCCCGTCGTCACCCCCGGGAAGGGCCGGGGAGGGGGTGTCGAGACGAACGGACCCAGGGAGACCAGGACGACTGTGGTCCTACGACCCGAGACTCTGAAAGACCGACCATTGTCCTCTGATTCTTGTCAGAGCCACCGAAGGACCGGCGGTCAATAATATTTCCGACGACCAGGGTTATGTACACACTCGTGTCTGTGTGTCCGTGTGTGTGTCCGTGTGTGTGTGTGACCCGTACGTGCGTCCCTGTGCGGAAATGTATGTCAATAGGCCCCGGTCCAGGAAATTCTCGATTTCCTGTCTTTCAGATCACAACCCCTGTGTTGACGATCAACAGGACCCGTCCCGGTACGGGGGTCCCGGGTCCCTGTCCGCGCTCACCCCTCTGTAACCCTTCCCGAGGGTCTCTACCCCCGAAAGTACTTAGACGAGGTAGGAGGGGTCGAGCCTCTTTTAAACTCCATTAATCGCATACAGTCCAAACACCTAAAAAGGGAAAATAGAAACATAACTCCAATTTTTTCTCGTAATGTCAACATCCTCTTTCCCGTTCCGAAGTAGATACCAACTATCATCCCAACTTCCATAGGTCTTTAAGGTCTCTTAATTTTTTAGGTACATATAAATGTAAATAGATCTAGTATAATGCACATCCAGGACCGTTCCGTCCTTCGTCGTAGTCTTTTGTCGACTGTGTATCTTTGTGTACAGACACGTCGTGTTTGAGTTCGTTGTGTCAAAGGAGCTGACACCATAGTCGTTATGGGCGGATAGGTTGTGGTGGGTAGTTGTTTTGAAACTTTTCTTTGAAAGGTACCTTTTTATGGCAGTGGTCATTAAAAACAGGAACTCTGTTATTTTTAATTTCTTTTTATTTTGTGGGTCTGAGTGTAGGGGAAATTACGACCGTCACCACTACGGGAAGAGGGACGTCTCCGTCCTGGACGACAAAACTAGTAATTCCGTCCTCCCGGTGTGGTGACGGGGAGTGGTTGTGACGTCTGTCGTCAGAAGTTCTGAGAATCAGGGATGTTATCGGATGTTATCTGAGTGTCCGGTCCACGAGTCACAGCCGGAGTAGTTCGTCGTCGACCTATCCTGCCGGTGTCGGTCGGCGACCAGGGTCCACGTGTATCTCGTCCACGTAGACAACGACGTCGAGTGCAGTGACCTGGCGGCCCCGACGGGTAGGTCGAAGAACTTGACCACCTCGACTTTCTCCTGGTCTCCTGATCCCGTCTCCTCGTGTCTCTCATGGGAGACGAGTCTATCCTATGTCCATCCCTTGTTTGTTGAAGTGATACTTCAAGTGTCGAGGAAGGTCCTCCTTCGTATGCTTCAGATGGTGGTACTTACATCCCGTCCGACTACGACTATGACCACCCCGACGACTACTTCCGCTACTACTCGGTCAGTCGTAACAAGGGACCGGAGGACTCGTCCGGACCCTTCCGACGGAATTTGGCTGGTACGGAGGTCCGACCTATACTACGTCTTGCGAAGTCACCCTATCTCACGTCGTCGGTGCTTCCGCTTACGTCACCGTCACTGCTGCGACAAAGACCACCTCGGACTTCTGCTCTTGAACTACGTCCACCACGGCTCCTACTACCTACGAGTCTCCGTCATCTACCTCTTCATTTTCCGCACCCACGTCTCTTTCGGCAGGGTCCTCTTCCCCTCCGCCCTGCCCTCGGGTGTTTTGAGGGGATACTTCTGCCACTCCCAGTGCGACTTCGTCTACGTGGTCTACTTGTGCGCGGCCAATTAGGGCGGGGGAGTGACCGGGGGTCGCTCTTCCCGTGTGACACCTCTCGTCGACGGGGTCACCTCCGTCTTCGGTGCTACCCGAACCACGGGTACGGACTCCTGCCCGTGTACCACTCGTACCACCAGTCCGTCCAGTGGCCGTGACCTAACATTGGAACGAACAAAGAGTTGGTTTCCGCATACTTACGAATGTGTCTCAAACGACAAGACCAAAGTCAAAATGAACCGGTCAATTCGAGACAAAGACGGAGTTAAGAAAAAAGAGATCTTTTATATGTTGGTGACTGGGGAACTTGACTACACGACTAGACTTGTTTCATTCCTGGTGTAAATGCAAGAGTCGGGTCTTTCCAAGGACCACCAATGACGTTCCAGGGGGTTTTGTTTTCGTGTTACGTGGGGGACGTACGTCGGACGTCGGCAAGGGACGAAGGGAGGAGCATATTTAGGGCCGACTCGGAACAACACGACCCTCAACTAAGAAGACCCGTCATTTTGTGGGAGAACGGCCGAAGGCATTCTATTTCGACGAAAAGAATGTGGGTTCTGAATCGAGAGACATAACCGAAGAGTCACTGTCGTCGACCCGGACTGGACCCCCTGTTACAACTCGCAGGTCCGTCCTCAGTCCAGGGGTGCAGAGGTCGGGGAGGGAGAGAAGGACCTCGTTCCTCGTCTCGCGGTGACCCTTCCATCCCACCTCACGGTCGATCAGGGTCTCTCCTAGATATCCCGAAAAGGTCGTCGACGCCTTTACGATCAAAGTCCTTGAACGGGACCGGGAGGGGTGCGGAACGAGTGTCTCACGAAAGTGAAAGACAATTCTCTTCCTTTACCGGAGACTTCCTCGTGGCTCGAGAGCTGACTCACTCATCTCCCACACCCAGGGTCCTCGGGGGGAAGGGTGGACAATCACGCATAAGGAACGACAACCCTTGAAACCCCGGTCAACCTCTGACGTCTTCACCCTTGCCGAACAAACACTGAGACATGGTGAGAGAAGGGTTCCTTCTTAACGAACAAACAAAATTTAGACAAGACCCCCTCGGTGACTTCACCCCCCTCCCCTGGATGTAGGTAGGGAAGATGTCCAGGTGACCGTGCGCAGAACCGTCTACCGTTTTGATCTCCGTGACAACGTCCTTCTCCCTGGGAAAGGTCCCGGGGTTTGACCCGAGAACAGATTGTGAGTCTTTACATAACAGGCTCCTCTGCGTACACGACTGTTTCGTTCTCTAAAAATGACCCTTTCCCACGGTCCCGCCTCTCGTCCTCCCATTCCCCTGGATCCTCTTGTCGAGACGGTGTACCGAGTGTCAGAACCCAAAATACCACTACCCTAATCAAAGGGGTAACAGGCATCGGTTAGTTAGTCTGAGTCTCAGGAAGGACCACCACGTGCGGCACAAGTCGGTTCTACCTACGGTGTCTCTTCCTGACGGTTTCCACCAGCCAGTGTACCACAGAGAAAAACTGGAAAGGGTTTGAGGAGGCCAACCCCACCGAATAATCAAGACACAAAGAATGGCCCTGGAGGACAACATTCTGTCGAGTATGTTCACCGATGATCCCAAGGACCGGTCCCACCCACCAACACAGGCACACGAAGGGGATTATCATACTGGGACCTTAGTTCTTTTTTTACCAAAGGATGAAATTTATGTTGGAGCGGGCACATACGAAAGTCAACATTTCTGTAACCAAGGACGTAGCTAGAGATTTACCAAGGTCCTAAAACGTCAACCTCGAGAAAACAGTTCTAGACCATTCACCCTCCCTTGAGGTACGTGTCCAGAAGGACAATGAGGTATTATTCCTAAGAAGGTTGTTCCCGTGATTTAATTTCCGTTTTTCCTTTGTTTTGACACTTTTCGGACGACCCAAGTGACTCCTCAGACGTCCGTTCCCTCCCTCATCTCCCCCAGTCGAAAGGTCCCTTGACTTAGACGGGGTCGAGACCCAAGGTCAGGACTACGGGTTCCGTCCGTGACGGTACCCTAGACGCGGGGAGAGGGGTGAGGTCAGGGGCCTTCCTCCTCCCCAAGATCGCACAACCGCCCTGTGTCGGAATCGTAGTGGTGTAACACTCCTCCTTTCCTCCAGACTTCGTCAGAGAGGAAAATTCTACGCTGTCTACCGACCTAAACCGGTCTTACACAGGGGACCCTCGACCCACCCCACCCCCGTGCGGTCCCCACGTAAAGGTGACTCTTCTAAGGGACGTTCTCCAAAGTCACGTCCTCTTCTCAGTCACCGACTGAGAAGTATGTTAGAAAAAGAGTAGGGTCTGGATGATTTGACCTTTTTTTGTTTAGGAGGTTCAACTAGGTGGTTTTTCCCACCTTGACAAGTAATCATGAAAAAA
>SJYO01031327.1:0-13349 GCA_006410555.1 Capra ibex
CATAATTTATATTATGTCTTTAACTTTTCAGTTACACGATTTATTAATTATTCCAAAGGTAATACCACCTGAAGAAATACCAGTACTTTTACTACTAATCCTTTTTGTATGTAATTCAATAATCTTCGTAAGTGACAATTCTTGGACGATATAAAGGTTCTTAAAGTGTGAGGTGTTATGATCATGGTG
Organism: Capra ibex; assembly: GCA_006410555.1. Taxonomy (NCBI): domain Eukaryota; kingdom Metazoa; phylum Chordata; class Mammalia; order Artiodactyla; family Bovidae; genus Capra; species Capra ibex. The sequence goes on from SJYO01031327.1 coordinate 190, forward strand.
AAAGAGGAGACATTTTAGGATCTCCTATTCGATCAGGAATATTGTGCAGATGTAGAGACGTCATAATTTCCTTTGTTATCAAGTTTATAAAGAAATTTTCGCTCTACATGTCATGGAGTTCGACGGCTCGAGAACAAGGGTGAGGTGAAAGACTACAAGATTGACACTAAAGTGAAGAAACCAAAGACTGTCGAGAAAGACATCGGGTGTTTGGAATGAAAGGTGAAAAAATTAGAAAGGTGATTCGTCAAGTGTCAGCGAGAAAAAATTCAGGGTGATTAGAAAGTATGTACACGTTTTACTACCCAAAAGTGAAGCTAAAGACAATCTACTAGATCTCCTACTGGAAGTGACTACAAGAAGGTACATCCACTGGTCAAAAGGACAGTGACAAAGAATTCTTCTGACGGTAAAGGAGAAGCGAGCGAGGACCAAACTAAAAGTACTTGACTAGCGTATGTACACCGAAGTAGGGACCCGAGATAAGAAAGGACCTCAGGTACACAGATACAAGGACGGTCAAGGAGTGACCCTACCAATGATGTCGAGGAACTACATGAAGCTTCAGCTTCTCCTTCTACTGAGGTCGACACGAGTAGAAACAGTCTAAGAAAAACCGACAAATTCCAGGACAAGTTATAAGTCTAGTCAAGTCAGCGAGTCAACACAGGTTGAGAAACGCTAGGGTACTTAAAGTCGTACGGTCCCAAGGGACAGGTAGTGTTTGAGGCCCTCAAGTGAGTCTGAGTGCAGGTAGCTCAGCCACTACGGTAGGTCGGTAGAGTAGGAGGGAGCAGGGGAAGAGGAGGACGGGAGTTAGGGAGGGTCGTAATCTCAGAAAAGGTCACTCAGTTGAGAAGTGTACTCCACCGGTTTCTTGACCTCAAGTCGGAATCGTAGTAAGGAAGGTTTCTTATAGGTCCCGACTAGAGGAAGTCTTACCTGACCAACCTAGAGCAAGGTCAGGTTCTCTGAAAGTTCTCAGAAGAGGTTTTGGTGTCAAGTTTTCGTAGTTAAGAAGCCGCGAGTCGAAAGGAGTGTCAGGTTGAGAGTGTAGGTATGTACTGGTGACCTTTTTGGTTTCGGAACTGATCTGTCTGGAAATAACCGTTTCATTACAGAGACTAAAAGTTATACGATAGATCCAATGAGTTTGATGGTGTGTTAACGTGACTAAAGTGTACGATCATTTCATTACGAGTTTTAAGAGGTTCGGTTCGAAGTCGTTATGCACTTGGCACTTGAAGGACTACAAGTTCGACCAAAATCTTTTCCGTCTCCTTGGTCTCTAGTTTAACGGTTGTAGGTGACCTAGTAGTTTTTTCGTTCTCTCAAGGTCTTTATGTAGATAAAGACGAAATAACTGATACGGTTTCGAAAACTGACGTACCTAGTGTTATTTGACACCTTCTAAGACTTTCTCTACCCTTATGGTCTGGTGGAATGGACGGAGAACTCTTTAGACATACGTCCAGTCCTTCGTTGTCAATCTTGACCGGTACCTTGTTGTCTGACCAAGGTTTATCCTTTTCCTCATGCGGTTCCGACATATAACAGTGGGATGAATAAATTGAAGATACGTCTCTTGTAGTACTCTTTGCGACCTGACCTTCTTTGTGTTCGACCTTAGTTCTGACGGCCCTCTTTATAGTTAGTGGACTCTATACGTCTACTGTGGTGGGAATACCGTCTTTCACTTCTCCTTGATTTTTCGGAGAACTACTTTCACTTTCTCCTCTCACTTTTTCAACCGAATTTCGAGTTGTAAGTCTTTAGTTTCTAGTACCGTAGGTCAGGGTAGTGAAGTACCCTTTATCTACCCCTTTGTCACCTTTGTCACAGTCTGAAATAAAAAACCCCGAGGTTTTAGTGACGTCTACCACTGACGTCGGTACTTTAATTTTCTGCGAATGAGGAACCTTCTTTTCAATACTGGTTGGATCTATCGTATAAGTTTTCGTCTCTGTAATGAAACGACTGCTTCCAGGTAGATCAGTTCCGATACCAAAAAGGTCCTGAAGGGACCACCGAGTCTGCCATTTCACAGACAGATGTTATGTCCTCTGGGCCCAAGCTAGGGACCCACCCCTTCTAGGCGATCTCTTCCTTTACCGTTAGGTGAGGTCATGATAACGGACCTTTCTAGGGTACCTGTCTCCTCGGATCATTCGATGACAGGTACCCCAACGTTTCTCAGCCTGTGCTGACTCGCTGAAGTGAATGAAGTGAATACCAAAAAGGTCATCAGTACATACCTACACTCTCAACCTGACACTTCTTCCGACTCACGACTTCTTAACTACGCAAACTTGACACCACAACCTCTTCTGAGAACTCTCAGGGAACCTGACGTTCCTCTAGGTTGGTCAGGTAAGACTTCCTCTAGTCGGGACCCTAAAGAAATGTTCCTTACTACGATTTCGACTTTGAGGTCATGAAACCGGTGGAGTAAGTTTCTCAACTGAGAAACCTTTTCTGAAACTACGACCCTCCCTAACCCCCGTCCTCCTCTTCCCCTTCTGTCTCCTACTCTACCGACCTACCGTAGTGACTGAGTTACCTGCACTTAGACTCACTTGAGGTCCTCAACCACTACCTGTCCCTCCGGACCACACGACGCTGAGTACCCCAGCGTTTCTTAGCCTGTGCTCACTCACTGACTCGACTTGACTTCACTTAGAAAGTATACGTTCTTAGTATAGGGTCTAAAAGTTGTTCGATTATCTTAGACGTACTATTTCTTTTTTTGTATTTTTGTTTGTTTTTTAATACACTCATTAAAAAATCATATTACCTGACACGGAAAGTGTAAGTGCGTAGGTCCGTAACTTTTTTATAATTCACAGATGTTACACCTTCTGTAATAAGATTCGAACCGTTAATTTTGTCTGAGGGGACCGAGAACAAATCGAACTTCATATCATCTTGTCTTTCTATTTATTTTATTAATACTTGAGTCTCCCATGAGATTCCTTTCTCTCAAGATATTAGTGTATTGTCTTGAACTGTATCTAACCCACGTCCTTTCTAAAGGGACCCCTTCTCGACAGTGTAACTCTTTACTTCCTACTCGTCCTTCATTCATCTCATCCTCCTTGTTGGGACACGTGTCAGAGGTCGACGGTTTACAAAAATTGGTTCTGTCTCACTTGTCGATGACTAAATGGAAGGACTCACCCCGTTCGTTTTTGCTACGGTTTTTTGTGTAATTTGCTACTAAAAGTACTGTTTCCTGAAATTCCTTACTTTCTGTTACTAGGACCTTTGTGTCCTCCAATCGGATTCCTTACGGGGTCGAGTGACGGACCTGTCTTAAAGGTCCGGGGTTGTGCCTCTCTTCCTTACCTTCGACTCAGTTGGTCTGAGGGACTGTCCTCCACTATTTCGACTGTCAGACCACTTTGGTTTCACCCGTCTCTAGTGTCTAGTCTTGGCGTCTCTCCTCTCTCACCTTGTCTCTCCTTTTCCTGGGACCTCTAGACTCCTCCTCGGCGAACCGTAAGTCGTCTCCTTGCTTGTCGCGGGTAGACCCTCTTTGGTGGACTCTGGTCCCTCTTTGGTGGACTTTTCTGATATCCTTGGACACTGACCACGAGTGAGTCAGGGTCCTTAAGATAGATAAGAGTACTCGGTCCGACCTTTTTGAGGATACATGGTCGTCTTACTTGTCCCACCAGTCGTTCCAGAACGAAGGTTCCGTCCTTTATTAGTCGGGATCGGGGTCCCAGGAAGACCTACGTGGATTGTTTAGTATTCTTCGTTCTCGTGTCTTCCTAGAGACTTTTTGAGAGTTATAAACCTTTGATTTAGTGTACCTAGATTTATTGGGAACCTAGTTTCTCCATTACTTTTCTTCTTAATGTTTTATAAAACTTGACTTACTTTTACTTTTGTGTTCTGGTCGTCTGTAAAATCCTTTGACTATACGACTACGATTTTAAGTACACCTTTCTTCCCATTTTTTATTTTGTTCTGCTTCGATCTGTTAACATTGAAATGGGTACTTCGTTTCTCTGCGTTGTCAACCCGAAATTCGTTTCCCCATTGTACTTCTCTAGACTTGAAAATTTTTATCTATTATTAACATCAACGACACACCTGACTCGAAGACCCTCCATCTTACCGTCCCTTTCTTCAAGACTCTAATAAAATCAATAAGGTCTTCCTTTCACTACGATTAGACTGGAACCCACTTCCGTGTCCTTTCTTCTCAGTTGTCTTCCATGTCACTCTCTTACTAGTATCCGGACACCGTGTCTCATATGTGAGTGCAAGTACAAGAAAATTATGTCTTGGATGAAGACTCTACGTGTCGCGACTTTGTATAGGGACCGAGATCTCGTCATGATCTGTTCCACATGTACATAACGATGATGTGGTATCTGTTTGTCCGTAACATAAATGTAAATGTGACGTCAGGATGGACATGTGGAACACAGTTCAACAAGTTCATCGTTGTACCTTCAGAGTATCATTTCGTTGAGTGGTAGGAGCCTTCGACAAAGTCTACTGACTCAATTCAGTAATTCCAGTAAGTGTCTTAATTAAACAAGAAAGTGGATATGTATTTATTATGATAAAATATGACAGAAATTTTATGAATATCTTGTATGATTAACATGTTTCCACTATTTATAGAGAAGTAATTTCGTTTTTGTCTGTGAAAAATTTTCCTGTCTAAAAGAAATAGTTTTCCTATTGAAATAGTTACACAAAGATTTAGTTCAACAGTTTCACATACAGAGATGTTGTTTCGTTCTAAAATATAAAACGATGACAAGGAAAATGTTTCATAAAAAATGATCCTTTTATAAAAAATATCAATTGAAAAAGTGATATGGAACAATAAAAGTAATCTAAAATAGAAACGTCCGGATTTTTTTGTTTACTAAGAAAAGTCCGATTATAATTTATGAATTTTTGTGTTTATGAATTTGAAACAAAAAATATATTTTAGAAACGTAAACGTAACCATTCATTATAAAAATATTTTCCTAATTTTGTTATTTCTTCTCATTGTAATTTCCTGTTTGTTTTATGTAAATATTATGATTATTTCGTAAATTAAATCTAGTTTCTTTTCCTTTTTGTATTATAATGAACGTAATACACTTCCCTTGGTCATATGGTCCTAAAGAACGTCAATAATAAAAGTTATTCTTGATACAAAGTGTCGTTATTTTGGATAGACCCTTCATAAGGAATTCAAGAATATTCTTTCTTCGGGTCAAAATTATTGGTACTATAATCGGAAGACTCCTGTAGGATACGTTGACGATACGTAATAATATTCGTGAAATATACAGAATTACCGTAAAATTAGGAGTGTTTATAAGACCCTCTATTCATTATGTAATCCAGGAGATGTATCCTTCTTTGTCTCGTGTCTTTCCGACTCATTCAACGGGTTCGGGTGTGTCGTCCAGTGGTTGTCTGGGTCTCAAGTTTGAGTCCTTTAGACCGAAGTTGTGACGTCAAGTTTTTATACGACTCTTTCATTATAAATTTATTCAGAAGAATTCATTATACTCTCGTTTGCTCAGATATAATAATAAGGTACAGGTCAATATTGATATTTATTATTAAAGACTTAAAATTGTACAAAGAGTTTTTTATTTTTCTGAAATCTCCATCCGTTACGACCTTTAGATGAAAGTGATTTGTGCACGAAAACATTTCTTTAAGTAGTCATCCGTAAGTAAGTTGGTAAGACGACAAATAAGCACTTAGACTATATGTGAATAACTCCTGTGTTATGCAAAACTATTATGAGAATATTACCCTTCGTATCAAAAAGATTAAATCTTGAAATATTTGGTTTTAATTAATTAAACACTTTCTAACAATCATCCAAAAAAAAAGACGACTTATATTTGTTTTTTAAAGGGAAAAGGAATCTTAGATGTTTGTTGATACTGTAACTATACTACATTACCAAGTCACATGGAATGTTTTAGTATCAATGAGTGCTACAACGATAGTTTATCTTAGTAGTTCCTTACTAGTTTAGGATAAGTCATATCGGATTCCCAAACATTCAAGTACTAATGTATTAAAAAATAAAAAAAAATTAAAAATAAAAATGAAATAAAATGAAATGTTGTGACATAACCAAAACGGTATGTAACTGTACTTAGGTGGTGCCCACATGTACACAAGGGTTTGTACTTGGGAGGAGGGTGGAGGGAGGGATATTGTAGAGAGACCCAGTAGGGGTACGTGGCCGGGGTTCGTAGGACATAGGACGCAACCTGTATCTGACCACTAAGCAAAGAATGTACTATCATATGTACAAAGTTACGGTAAGAGGGTTTAGTAGGGTGGGAGAGGGAGAGGAAGTCTCAGGTTTTCAGGCGAGATGTGTAACCACAGAGAAAACGACAGAGCGTATGTCCCAGTAGTAACGGTAGAAAGATTTAAGGTATATATACACAATCATATGACATAACCACAAAAAGAAAGACCGAATGAAGTGAGACATATTAGTCGAGGTCAAAGTAGGTAGAGTAATCTTGACTAAGTTTACATAAGAAAAATTACCGACTCATTATGAGGTAACACATATACATGGTGTCGAAAGAATTGGTAAGTAGATGACTACCTGTAGATCCAACAAAGGTACAGGACCGATAATATTTGTCACGACGTTACTTGTAGCCCCATATACACAGAGAAAGTTAAGACCAAAGGAACCACACATACGGGTCGTCACCCTAACGACCCAGTATTCCGTCAAGATAAACGTTAATTTTAGATACATCCTATCTTAATCGACTTGATTAGTAGGTGTGTACGTTAATGTATCCTTATAATGTGAAGTCTTGGTTGTTTGTTCGGGAATGGTATTTTGATATATATTGTCTCCATAATACATTTAATCAAATGACATTATCAAATTTCTATTACGGTATGTTAGTTATTCGAAAGATTATGACCTTTACGTTTGTTCTAATTTGAGTTATTTGTGTAGGAGACGACCGAGTAAAGATTGTCGTATGTATGAGATTTTCGAGGGTAGATTGTATTTTGTTCTTTGAGGAAACTTGAGGTGTAAAGAGAAGTCAATGGTAGATCAAGAGATAACGGACAGGGTCGTTTATAAGGGATGTCCCTACAAATGTACATAAGTCATGTCAGGTCGAAAGTTCCTCTGTTAAATGACTTTGCTAAAGACCGATTTCCGTAGTCAGAAGTGAAATTAGAAAGTCGTCACAAACAGGTGATATCAACTCCTTAGATAACAGAACCGGATATGTGATATAATACGACGAGATAAAGGTCTTCTTCATCGGTCACGAATAAAGAAGGAGATCTTTATTTCTTAAACATCTATAATGGACAGTAGTAGGACTAGGTGAAGTGAATTTTACGACAGTAGAAATTGTACGTCGTCTGGTGGTCAGTCACTTAGCCAGAAAAGTTTATAACCACGTTAGTGTGAAAGAAGACCACAGGTAAACGATAACAGGAAAAAGAAATGAAGGAAGGATACGTACGGTCCTAGTGATAATTTTTTTTTAGGTGTTTTTTCGGTTATAAAAGACTATTAAGTTGACTATTTCTTATTTCTTCGTTAAGAACATTTTAAGGATGAGAATGTGTAGAATTTAGTAACTAATTAAGTGTTTTATCAATAATTCATGGTTGGTATACGTTCTTTTGTGTTTAAGAACGGAGTTTCTGTCTATCCGTTAATACTATACTACACTATACATTCTCAACTATATACTTTCACTAGTCACTTTATTCCTTCCGAAATGTCTTCTTCACTTCTCTCTTCCAATGTTTCTTCTTTTTTACCTCTTTTAGTAAGATGAACCTCTAATCTTATGCCTCGTGTTTCTAGTCCGTGCACCGTAGATCAGACAAAGGATCCTTGGACCTTCCTTTTCATACTTTGTGTACTATCTTTCGTCTCTCCACGTAGAAACCTCTCTGTGACCCTTCTTGGAGTTCCCGATGTGACCTTTGGATCTCAAGTGACGGATTGTGTTGCTGAGAATGGGTACCCTCAGTATTAATCTAAATGTGAAATAAAAGACAAAACGAAAATTTATGTTATTACGAATTAAATCCCCAAAGGGACTACCAGGTCATGAATCCTCAGACGGACGGTCACTCCCCCGTGACCAAACTAGGGACCAGGTCCTTCTGGGGTGTGCGGTGCCCCGTTGATTTGGGTACGACGTGTTGATGACTTCGGTCGTGGGATCTCGGGTACGAGTCGTAGTTCTCTTCGGTGGTGTGACTCCTCGGGTTCGTGACGTCGACGTTTCTAGGTCGTGTCGGTTTTTCCTTTTTTTTTTTGTTTTTTGTTTGTTTTTTTTTTCATTGCGAATTAAACCCACTGAAAAATTTACTGTACTCCGTGTATGTGGTACTTTCTTTTTTAGTTCCTTTATAAACCCCACCTCCCCGCCGCTCCGTCAAATGAAAATTTGGTGGGTGTAATACCCCACTAAAGTCGTAATACCGACTTTCTGGTCATGGAGTAGTCAAGGGGGTGGTAGTTGTTGTTAAACCGAAGGTAGGTACTTGTATGAGTTTCACTATACTCTTTTTTTTTGGACGGTTGGTTCTTATGAAATAGGTCTTTTCAATACAAAGTCTTTACTTCCTCTTTATTTTTGAAAGGGTCTTTTTAGTCTCCACTCCCTCAAGGAGTGGTGATCTGGACAAAGTATTCTTCACGACTTTCTTCAGGAGTTTGACTTTACTTTTCTACAATTCATCACTGTATTTTATATAAATTTATATGGTTTGTGACCATTTCCGTTCATCCGTCAGTTTAAGTCTTATGAGATTATGACATTATACCACCATACAATTTAATTGAAATCATCATACAGATTTCCTGTTTTTTATTTTTATTGATATAGGGATCGTTTTACATTTTACACTAGTAGTGTTGGTAATCGAGTCAAGTCAAGTCAAGTCAAATCAGTGAGTCAGCATAGACTGAGAATCGTTGGGTTACCTGACGTTGTGCGGTCTGGAGGGACAGGTAGTGGTCGACGGCCTCAAATGGGTTTGGGTGCAGGTAACTCAGTCACTACGGTAGGTTGGTAAAAGAGGAGACAACAGGAGAAGAGGAGGACGGGAGTTAGAAAAGGTCGTAGTCCCAGAAAAGGTTACTGAGTCGAGAAGCGTAGTCCACCGGTTTCATAACCTCAAAGTCGAAGTTGTAGTCAGGTAGGTTACTTGTGGGTCCTGACTAAAGGAAATCCTACCTGAACAACCTAAAGGAACGTCAGGTTCCCTGAGAGTTCTCAGAAAAGGTTGTGGTGTCAAGTTTTCGTAGTTAAGAAGACGTGAGTCGAAAGAAATATCAGGTTGAGAGTGTAGGTTTGAATAAAGTGTCTTTTTATTGTTTACTGGACGACAATAAGACTTCCTCTAGTCGGGACCCTAAAGAAACCTTCCTTACTACGATTTCGACTTTGAGATCATGAAACCAGTGGAGTAAGCTTCTCAACTGAGTAACCTTTTCTGAGACTACGACCCTCCCCAACCCCCGTCCTCCTCTTCCCCTGCTGTCTCCTACTCTACCGACCTACCGTTGTGACTGAGCTACCTGTACTCAGACACACTTCAGGCCCTCAACCACTACCTGTCCCTCCGGACCACACGACGCTAAGTACCCCAGCGTTTCTCAACCTGTGCTGACTCACTGACTTAACTGGACTAGTCTTGGAAGTAAGAGGTATCGTCGTTTGAGGACTAACGACAAAGGAGGTGAGAAAGGGACGACTTAGTTAGGTGAGAGTAGTCGTCATAGTGTATGTAACAGACTATGAAGGTGAAGTGATGAAAACACGAAGAAGAAAAGAAGAAGTTGGAAATTGCTTTCAAACTGTGATTCTTTAAGACAATGGATTAATATTTGTAGAAAAAAACAACAACAAAAGTAGTTAAAATAATAAACTGAGTCCCAAACCGGACTAAAATTCACTATTTTTTTAGAAAAACACGAATGAAATTAAAACAGTAATTGTTCAGTGACTTTATAAACATTTAGGATGAAGAAGAACAAACTGCTTTTCTTTGTTTTAAAGGTTTTTCCGAAGGAATTCTACTACGTTAATAAGTAGGGGTCAGAAGGGTTAGATTGACCGTCTCTGTCTTTATTTTTCTGTTTTGTGCGTTTTAGACAGGAGAAGTCAGAAATGGTGGACCTAAAAGGTAATTTGTCTGTCTAAATCTCCTAGACTGTGGAATCACGGAGTTTTTGTGATTTCGATACGAAAGGGGTGACGGAAAATGTAAAGAAACAAGTAAACCTAGGTCCTATATTGTTTTTTCACTACCACAAGTGATTTCATATACTTGGTTTCAAATGGTTTTGTGTTCCTCATCTCACCTTGACTACTCAACAATCACACCTTAAGACCTTATATTTATTACGAAGGGTTAAGGTGTAAGTTATTGGTAGTTTGAAATATCGATTTCCCATATCTTTATTAATGGATAACATCGGGGCAATAAATGGTCTTTATCCTCATTTTGATTCTTTCCAATTTACTAAAAAAAGAAAAAAAAAATTTAATAAAAAATTAACTTGTTTTAACGAAATGTTTTAAAACAACAAAAGACAGTTTGGAGTTGTATTTAGTCGGTTTCAATATGATATAGGGGACGGAAAACTTGGACGGAGGGTAGAGGGGAAGGGGGGTAGGGTGGGGAGATCCAACTATGTCTCGGGGACAAACTCAAAAGACTCGGTATGTCGTTTAAGGACAACCGATAGAAAAATGTATACAATTACATTCAAAGACACAATGAGAAAGGTACGTAGAGTTGGAGAGAAGGGGAACGAGGTTCAGGTATTCAGATAAGAGGTACAGACTTAGAGGTGACGACGGGACATTTATTTAGTCATTGTAAAAGGATCTAAGGTATATATACACAGTCTTATGTTATAAATAGAAAGAGAGAGACTGAATGAAGTGAGACATATTATCCAAGATCCAAATAAGTGGAGTAATCTTGACTGAGTTCACGTATGGAAAAGTACCGACTCATTATAAGGTAACACACTACTTGGTGTTGAAGAAATAGGTAAGTAGATAGCTACCTGTAGATCCAACGAAGGTACAAGATTGATATCGTTGTCACGACGTTACTTACTACCCTATGTACACAGAAAAAGTCAAAACCAAAGGAGTCCCATATACGGATCCTCACCCTAACGACCCAGTATACCATCAAAATAAGGATCAAAAATTCCTTAGAGGTATATCGGAAAGTATCACTGACCTAGTTAAATGTAAGGGTGGTTGTCACGTTCTCACAAGGGAAAAGAGGTGTGGGAGAAGTCGTAAATAACGAATATCTGAAAAACTACTACCGGTAAGACTGACCACACATCAATAGAGAGTAACATCAAAACTAAACATAAAGAGATTATTACTTGCTACAACTCGTAGAAAAGTGCACAAACAATCGGTAGACATATAGTAGAAACCTCTTTACAGATAAATCCATAAAAGGGGTGAAAAACTAACCTGACAAAAAGACTATAACTCAACATACTCGACGAACATATAAAACCTTTAATTAGGAAACAGTCAACAAAGTAAACGATAATAAAAGAGGGTAAGAATCCTAACAGAAAAGTGGAACGAATATCAAAGGAAACGACACGTTTTCGAAAATTCAAATTAGTCCAGGGTGTACAAATGAAAACAAAAATAAAGATAATGAGATCCTCCACCCAGTGTCTACTAGAACGAAACTAAATACAGTAGCTCACAAGACGGATACAAAAGGAGATTCAAAATGTCAAAGATCAGAATGCAAATCCAGAAATTAGGTAAAATCAGGTTAGTTCGGTCTCTTTAGTTGGAAGAACTGAAGTCTAATATGATGTTTCGATGTCAGTATTTCTGTAATACCATGACCGTGTTTTTGTCTTTATATCTGGTTACCTTGTTCAGACTTTCGGGTCTTTATTCGGGTACGTGGATACCCATGGAATCAAAACTGTTTCCTCCGTTCTTATATGTTACCCTTTTTCTGTCGGAGAAGTTATTTACCACGACCCTTTTGACCTGTCGATGTACATTTTCTTACTTTAATCTTGGGAAGAATTGTAGTATGTGTTTCTATTTGATTTACTAAAGAAGTTTCGGGGATTTCACCGTAAGGGATCGTAAAATACCGTGGTTTTCTCTACTATTTTAAGACATTGGAACTTAGACTATTCAATAGTTTACTTAATTAGTTTACTTAGTCTATTCAATTTTCGTACTGACGGGTTCATTAAATTACGGAATCGACCCCTATCCCGACTAGAGGAAAAGGAAAATTTCCTCTTATGGGTGTTTAAAAACAGACAACAATTTTGAGTCAGTTCCGTGGAGAATGTGTTTTCTCGTTCGTTCGTTTCTTTAAATTTTTAGATAAAGACCTTCCTTCTTTTTAGCATGTCGTAGAGTTTTGAGTCAAAAGAGGAAACCTCTATTAAAAAACCCCCACCCTCAAATATGATGGATACACTGTTTTAGTGTCCACAGTTTTGAGTAATGTAAAATAATTTGTTGTATTACATTTTCAGGCAGAGTTTTCTTTATAGACGTTCACTTCTAATTTCTTATACACCCTCATGTACACTTTCAATTTCACTTTCGGTGAGGCAACACAGACTGACAAACGTTGGGATACCTGATATGCCTGGTACCTCAAGGGGTCCGATCTTATGACCTCACCTATCAGAAAAGAAAGAGATCCCCTAGAAGGGTTGGGTCCTTAACTCGGGTCCAGAGGACGTGACGTCGGTTTAAGAAAAGGTCGACTCGGTGTTCCCTTCTGAATATGTATATAACCCTTCCGTCATGTACATAAACAATAATTTAAAAAATAAAAAAATTAAATAAAATATAACAAATAAGATAAAAATTAAAATAAAAATAACAATAATTTTAACAATAATTTATGTATTTTCCTTCCTTCATGTACATAAACAGTAATTTTTATAGGACTTCACAGGTACAACCTTTAGATTTTAATAATTTTAAATTGTGATTTGAAGAATTAGATACGAATCGATGAGTGTTTGGTGGCCTAGTGTTCATTCTTCACTTTTTATTGAACGGAATCGGATTTTATCTCCTTTTTGTACTTGAGTGTTTGGGTCAAAACAGTGACAAACTTAATTCATT